>JAZKJV010004515.1:0-28788 GCA_037367405.1 Ottelia alismoides | reverse complement strand
TTTATTGTTATAACTAGATTGGCCAAATATATATCTAGATGTATCAGATTCATGCAATTTTATGAATATACATTAAATTATATTTCAAATTATTCACAGTAAAATGTATTAAATTATGTATAATATATTTTAAATTTAATACATGTTGGAATAAGTATAGTTTATGTTATGAGAAGTCCATCCATAAGATTAGATTTTTAAAAAAATCAAAATACTAGAACATAAGTAATTTATGAAAAAAGGATACAAAATATCGTTAAAAAACATAGACACCCTTGGTCAGATTTCTAAAAAGGAGTTTGAAATGATTACTAATATTTATATGAAAAATACAAATGACATAATCTGCCCTTTTTATTGTCATCGTTATAAAATTATTATGATAGTATTGAAACGGATAAGTAATTTTTTTAAGCTCGTTCCCCCTCCTCAAAATTGTTCTAGCTCTGTTTCTGGAGATCAGAGGATGGTGTTGCGATGCTTGGACCAGGAAGACGATGAAGCTTCGTCGGGATAGAATCTTGAGACCGAAGATGGGCTTGAAACTCCGATCAACGAAGCATATGCATTGTTAGCAGATAACCGAAGCATAATAGAAGTATTTGGAAGTGAAATGTGGTAAATGGAGACCAGAAGAAGTGATTGGAGATGGAGCCCTAAATGGGTCACCTTCTGTGCAAGAAGGTTAGCTTGACTGAGACAGAGGGTGTTCTGGAGAAGAGGAGGGTGCTATCGGAGACGTGCATGTGGATCTGGGGAGTGCGGTGAAGGTGGAGGAACAATCAGATGATCATGAAGATGTGTGAGCAAGCGTGATTAAATCGGAGAAAAACACAAGGGGTGGACCTGGGATATTACCTGGAGATTTAAGACAGAATTTGGGATGAAATCGAAGTCTAGGGATGAAGCTTAGAGCTTCAAATCGTCGCTCGACACTTCGACAAGGAGTGGAGCTCGAGCATCACTCGGATGCGTGTTAAGACACGATCGAGATTATCAAGTATCTCATCAAATATGATTCTCTGTCTTCGCCCAACCTCTCTCTTTTTGTGTCACTGGAGGCAAGGAGTGGCTCAGAGATGTCTCGCGTAAAGGCGGATAGGGCCAACTGTTGCCCTCATCAGTAATTTTGTGAATGAGTAGACAATTGAAGGGGGAGGTTTCAACCGTTGATGGTTGATGAAGCTAATGTGAAGGCTAGGGTTTGATGGTTGGCGATTACGAGTGTCGCAAGGGCTTCAAGATGGTGCCGGAATCTGTCCAAGGCGACATGTGGAGAGGTGGGAGAAATTGGTTGAAGTCACGTCGACGAAAGGTTACATCGTCTGAGGAGTAACTGGTTGGAGGTTGACGAAGAGCAGTGGTCGTTTCATCAAGAGATCCAACGTCCTTGATTTGGGTAGGGAGGCTAGACTAGAGTCGCTTGATCATTCGATCAAGAGGTCTAGGATGGGGCGACTCTGATGGATCAAGGACCGTCTGCTCAAAAGATCAAACAACTAAGAGAGGAGGCGACCTGGATAGAAGAGTCGGGCTACGTGGCTCAATAAAGAGGAGCCACGTGGCCCAATCAGGAAAAAGATTTTTGGAAAAATATTGTAAAATAAAAATAAAATAATAGATAAAGTCAAATTAAAAATGCTATAATTTATAATTGTGTATTTTTTAAAGCTTTACGACTTTCACGTAGAAACCAAAATCAAAATATATAGACCATGGTTATTTTAATTTTTTGACGGTCAATCTGACGGAACGTCACAAGTGTTAACGGAGAAAGAAGTGATGGGCACAACTGATATTACCAAAAAGATAGGGGCATAACTGAAATTACAATATCTCAGGGGGCACAACTAATAAAAACCCAATATTTTTTATTTATAACTTAAAATTAACAAAATCATTTATTATTTATTTTCTAATTTCTAAATAATTCTGACTCATCTTTTTTTCTGATTGGTCCACGTGGACCAATTATGGAGAGTAAAGAGTCGACTTCGGTCAACTCTCCTCCCCAGGATGTCCTTCTGTCAGAACCTAGCTTCTGACCTCTTTTCTCCTTTCTTCCCCGATCGATGTATTCATCGATTCGGGTTGGGTCCTTCACCAAATTTCCTCCTCGGTCCTCCCTCATGCACGCCTGCATGATTTCTTGGGCCGAGGATCACTGCAACGCATGTTGTCCCTCAATCTTAGGCCCGCTTCAGTCACCCTGTACAAAAACCTTCCTCCGACCTCCATTCCAATTTGAATCGCTTTGACAGAGCTTTGGCCTCTCTCGTTGGTGCTTCGGACCAAAGGTAGTGACAATACCTCCTCAAACCCTTCGCGAAGGATCCAAGCGAAATTGAAGTTGACTTCCACCCGCCTTAGGCCACCAGCGACCTTGAGGTCGATCTCCTGGTCTTGGCCAGTCGAGGTAACCTTCTTTCTTTGTCTTTAGCCTAGTTTTAGCTTGTAGATTTATTTCTTGCATTCGTTTTGAGCTTTAATCGCGTGCTTTAGCAGTAAATCCCACATTCGTAGTTCACCGGAGCAGAACCATCCATCGTGTTCCCGCACATACCACCTACGCCAGCAAGCCCCCGGGCCCTTTTTGTGTTGTGCCTACCTCCTGTAGGGTCTGGAGGCCAAAGGGCTCGCTTGTGGTCAATTTTGCAAAGGTTCAAAGTACCTGGAGCTCCAGCCATTTCCAGTGCTCGTACGACGTCACCGGAGCTCCAGTGCACCTTCTGAAGATGCCATCTGGTGCGGAGGAGCACTAGCTCTGTTTTGCCCCTAGCCTTAGCTTCTCAAGCGGTCGGAAGATCTCAGGCGAGCGAATCGAAACTCGCCATCGGTGAGTTCTTGGCTAATTTTTCAGAGGCCTTCCCGACCGTCCGATCTCATCACCGCTCCAGATTTTCTCGCGATCGTAGGATCGTGCCCGCTGCCAACCGTTAATCCCGTATTTGGGATCTAATCTGATCCATTCAGCCATGAACAGTCATCGCATGCGCTGGGCGCGACACATGGATTGATTAGTGACCTGATATGCACCATCCTCTCCCGCAAAGCATTGGGTATTTTTCACTTTTAACCCGACCATTTTTTGTATTTAATAATTAATATTTAAACATTCCTCTTCCGTTTATATATTTTTGTAATATTTGCTCAGAAGTCCCCGTGCTTATTTTATTTACATCATGGTCCTTTGCTAAGTCAGCTAGCAGAACCTGGTGTTTTTGCAAGTAAACCCTTGCGGGTTTAATTTATTGTGGTTTAGTCGGGAATTTTGAATATCCATTTGTGAATTTTTGTAGAAATTGCATGTAGGCCCTTGTGCTTTATTATAATTTCATTTATGCCCTTGCTAGGTTGTAGTTTCTTTTTATTTTCTCTATTTATTTAAAATATATTTTGTGCTCAGAAAAATCTCAAAAAATAAGATAGGTTCCTGATTGCTTCTAGTTCCATGCTATATTTTTATTTTGCAATTTAGGAGTTTTAAATATTTATCAGAAATCATTTAGAGCACATTTATGCCATATTTACAGTATAAAACCCATAAAAATTCTAAAATTCTCTTGAAAAATTTCAAAAAATCATATTTTGTGTTTATTTAGTTATTTCACAACTTCAAATCAAAAATCCATAAAAATAGAAAAAGAAGACTCTTAAAAAATGAAAACCCCCAAAATCAAAAAATGTGTTTTCTTATCTCTGAATTTTCTTTATACTATATACTAATTATTAAAATTAATTTGGAGAAATTTTGATAGTGTTTGGTATTTTCATCTCTATTTTAATTCAGCTCATTTATTTTATCCCTGTTTTGGGGTATTTTTGACTTTAAAAATATATAAAAATTAGCAAAATTTTCTGAAAATCACAAAAATAGTAGAAAAATATTAAAACCCAAAAAGATTTCATTTTCCATATTTTAACTATCTCTATTAGTATTTATAATTACATTAGCTTATATTGTATATAGAGTCTTATATATAGCTAGCCTATATATTTAAAAGGAAAAAATATAAAAACTAAAAATATAAAAAGAAAATATAATATTATAAAATGAAAAACAAAATAAAAATATAACAAAAATATGAACTAAATCCCCACGAAAAATTAGATAAAGAAGCATACAACTCACTTTTGCACCTCCTTGCGCAATCTATCTAGCTTGCTCCATGTGTTCAACCTCTACAAATACTTACACCTATACACATTTTTGTTGTAGAGTTATAATAAATTTTAACTCTGCATATTTTGCTTTTCATTGCTTGATTATTATTGTGGGTTAATTATTGTTTAAAGTTGGGTTTCTTGCGGGTCGCCACAGCGACCGTGTCTCCGCATTGTGTGAGACATATTTAGCCCTGCGAAAAATCCTCTTCAACAATATTCAAAAATATTTTTTATGTATGTGAGATATATATATATATATATATATATCATATATACTTCATTAATATATAAATGTGTGTGTATTTGTATTTTTTTTCAATTCTTTTTGATACATTGTTTAATCGTATTTATATGTATATTTTACACTTCTTTTGATCTAACCAGTTCAACTATTATTCATCCATGTGTCGGTTTAATCCGATTCAAAAGAATGATGTCATCATCCCAATGAACCGGATCGATTTCACGATCCAACCGATTCGACCTCTCTTCGGTGACATTTCAAGTTCAATCTCTTGGATCGATTTTAATAATCTTATTTATATTTCACATTGTTGATAATATTTCAAAATAAACAGGGACATGATAACATTTATATTTACATATGCATCGAATCGTTTGCATTCTTATAAAGTTCGGAATTAGTGGAAGCAGTGAAAGCTTTCAACCAAACTAAACATACTTATCTTTTATTACTCTTGTATCTTTTAGTCGAAGCCAAAGTTCAAATAATTAGGGCCTTTCAAAACATACAGGTCACCAACAACCTGATCCAGATATTGCCATATATAGGAAAGAAATATCTAAATGAGCTTAATTAAATTATTTTTGTGCATGGGAATGAACCTTTAGCGATCCTCTAAAAAACATCATTTATAATTGTTTGAGTTTATCACTAATCTATATCGAAGCAAACCTAGAAGTTGGACCTTGATATCAATTGAAAAGTTAAGTTAGTTGGACCTTGAAGTCAATCGAGCATGGTTCTACAAATACCGTGCATATCTCCTAAAAATATGATTGTTCATTCCAATATACAAATTCTAGATGATGAATTGACCACCTGTAACTACGAATTTATTTGCTTGGTTTTTTGAATTCACAATGAATATCATATTCGATGTTATATTTCTTGTAATAACAAACTATAAAAAATCAATATACAAATAATATAGTCGTTGACGTATCATTATGACAAATTATATTACAACAATTATATATCCACATCTTTTTTCTTGGAGTGGCATACTATGGAATTCAAAAAGATACACATATTCTTTGCTAGACTCATTACGACAACTTAATATGACTACAATTATATCCATTGCCTTTCACTATCGATCTCCATATATATATTTTTCAGGTAATCTTTTCCTAAAGTTAGTATTGATTTATAAAAATTCTCGAAAGACGATAATGATAAATCGTATTGCATGAACCATATCACTAGTGAAAATATAGCAACGGATATTACACTCATGGTGAATTTCAATAACTATGGATGATTTTGCAAAAAAATAAATATTTGTTATACGTACATATAAAATGTCTGATAATGTAACAACTCATTCCCCGTTATAGACTAGTTTTATAGTTTTATTATGCAATGCACAGCTCAGCAGTAATTTATATTCCAAACTCGTGGGCAATGTCGATCAATAAGAAAACCTAATATATGATAATTACATATGTTTATCCAATAACACATTCCATAAGATCACGCTAGACGTCTAGAGTTCCTGAGAGCATCACTTAATATAAACCCAGTCCTAACATAAACCATATCCAGATACGAACTTAAGAAACTGCAGCCAAGCAATCATGCCGGGTTGGAGAAGAAGCCATTGATGGGAGGCATGATCTCCGGGGACTTGTTGCTAACGAGATGCCGAAGTCGGTGATCTGCGTACTTTTCGCCTTCAGCGTAGTTCTCAAGCACTCCGGCACTTCTGTTTTTCTTGGTTAGCCTGTGTATCACCACAACACAAATTCACAGTCACTGCCACTGAAACTTTGCAACCAGGAATAACTGCATTTAAAGTTGAATAAGCAAATAAAAAATCGATAGAGTTGCATTGGTTGCATCAGAGAGAACTCCTGTAACGATTTCTTGTGTGAAAATTTATCATAAATCATGAACTGCGGATTGGGGAATCGGACAGAGGAAGAGAAAATCGTGCATTAGCAGCATTGGCTCCAGAAATACAGACCTGACTTCGGGATTTGTCGTGATATTCGGATAGAGTTGGAAGACGCACGCCCCGACCGCGGTGCCGACCGCTGCCGCCAGAGGATAAACCTGACGATAATGTAATAGAATCTGATCACAATGTAATTCGATCCCACGGCATTGTGAGTTCATCATTATCAACCGGTAATTTAATCAGAATATAGGGAGAGATCATCACAGTGATGTTGTTTCTGATCTGAATGAATAATCCAACTAAAACTACTTATACTGCTCTGAGATCATTCTGTTTCGATTATCTATAAATAATGCTCGTACAAATCTATATGTATATAAAGATTGATACCTCGGGCCTCACCCATCGCTTGAATTGGAAGGACGCCATGAAAGCTCTTTCCGGTTGAAAACGAAGTAGGGAGGAAGAAGATGGAAAGGTTGGGATCTCTTGCTATGATTCGAAAGAGGGGAATACGATGCTGGTGTTGTGATCTTTGAAGGGGGTCGTATTTATAGAGGGGGGGTGAGACGTGGAGTTGCCGAAGAAGAAGCTAGGGTTTGCCTGAGACTCCTAGTCCTACTCCTAGTCGTTGTAGGTTTTGCAGGAGAGGGGATCGAGGGGTTTCAAAGGCGGTGACGGTTTTCTTTAAAGAGTGCAGTTGGAAATATGACTTTCAGAGCAATTGCATTCTTCTTTATCTTTAGGACTAATTGAGACGCAGGGTGTTTGGGGGGTTTAAAGTTACCCATATTTGGAAAGTATTTCTGAATTTTAAAAAAAATCATATTTGTTACCGCCAGGTCGTCTAATTACATCAAATTGAGTGGATATCTTACATAAAACAACTGATGTCAAACGTCATTTGAATTATATATTTTTTAAAAAATCGACGTGATTTTTACAATTTTATCCTTCGAGTTTTTGCAATCACACTTATGCCCCTAACTTTTTTAAGCATGCTCATGGCCGGGTTTGGAACAATATATTTATAAAATGGACATGTCCTATCCAATCCGTTCTTTGGCACACGCTCGTCAAATGGGTGAGCCACAGACATTATCAAAAAGTTCAGCCAGCTCACAAAAATAATAAAACAAAAAAATTGTATTAAATAAGTAATTTCTTTTACATTTTTAATATTATATTTTATTTAGTACCTCACATTTCAAGTAACACATAATAATTATCTAGATTTAGGAAGTATATGTGATGCTATTTATTCATTAATCCCTATAAATAATATAAAAATAAGAAAAAAATAATCAAACTTGGTCCATGTTGTAACAACCGCCCCCTTGGATCTGGGCACTCGACAAACCAATTCCACGTACGTACACTACAGGAAAGTATACAACAGATGATGGTCATTATCCGTCTCCGTTGAGAGGGCGACCGTCCCCTTTGATCAGAGGGGATTGTCAAAAGATCGTCTCCATAGCTTGCGTCCCATTTGCTATAACGGACGATGATTGACACCATCCCCTATAATCACGCATAGGGGACGGTCGTGACCATTGACGAGTCCTGGATTTGCGCTGTTTAAAAATATGAATTTGTTGTGCGTAAAAAGTAAATGTGTAACCACAAATATTTAGTCAATTTTTAATTGCGTGCTTTTATGCTTATTTTACTTGGGCAAGTCCCAAGGTCGAACACAAGGAGGCAAAGGAACAACCTAGAATTATTTCTATCAAAATCCGTGCGTGGTTTTCGAGGCGGTCTTTTTTTTGTAATTTTTTTAATGCAATAAAGGATGCAAAATACAAATTTTGCCTATTTTAGGGACTAAAATGTAAATGTCGATCAAACAATGTCCGAAAAATATGAAACAGCCAGATGAAAATTATGATGAAAATGAATGCATTGTAAATTTTTTGGAATTTTTGAATGCAAGATGAATTTTTTATGAATTTTTAAATGTAAACAAAATGAATTGCAATATTTAATTGTAATAAATATTAAACCTAATTATTTTTAAGGGATAAAATTATCTAAGATTTATCACTAGGTAAACCTCGAAAATGTGAGATTTAATACATATTAAAAATCAAATATTGAATCATGCAAAACGATTTTTACATGGCAAACTATATATGTAAATTCAATTCTTTTTGGGCATAATGTTAAACACAATTAATTCTACAATACATGATTTTTCGGGAATTTTTGGAGCAACAGTTAATCAACGATAAATTTCAGAGCATAAGGTGGGCAAAATATGCAATTTTCCACAAAACAATTAATTATTAATTAACCAATGATCATAAAAATGTCCACAATGTGTCAAGATATAGAGAATTAAATGAGGAACAAAATGCCAATTTTGAGAAATAAAATAATGCAATGTAGCTGTTCAGAATAAAGGGAGAATACGTAGGTACAAATGCAATATTTTAATTAAAATAAATATAAAGTAGGGATAGCTTTGTAATTACCAGAAAGAAGAGGGGGGTTTCTACAATTTTGCCAGAGGTCACGTGCCAAGCACGTGACCCTGGAGTTGCTGGGCTAATCCGCAATTCAGAGGAGGGCCAGAGAGGCTTATGCAACTTGCCCAACGGGTCACATGCGCAGCATGTGACCCCTGGGGCTGGCGTTCGACTGACGTGCCCTCCCGCACGTGCTCCTCACGTGGGAGGGCCTCGGGACTGGCGCCCGACTGCTGACTTGCGAGAGGCAAAGGAGGCTTGCGTCCGGAGGAGGCTGATGACTGGTGGGGGCTCCGGCGGGCGTTGGATCGTTGAAGACGCGGCGGAGAGGATCCCCTTCACGACAGAAGTAGTTGAAGCGTTGTTAGGTCGGTGGAGGACGTTGATCTTTGTTGGGGTTGTTCGATCGTCGTGGCGATGGCAGTGGTTGTCGAAGACGGTGGTCGGAGATGTACGATGGAAGTAGTTGGCGGAGAAGTCGATCGGAGGTGTTGATCGAAGTCGGAGTTGTTGGATCTACGGAGTTGCCCGGAGCTGGAGCAGAGCAAACACGGGGTTGCACGCTGCGACTACACTGGGGGGGTGCAGATCTCGTCGAAGAGGGAAGAGGACCGGTGTTGTCACCACCGACCTCGCGTCAAGCGGTGTAAATCAGCGGATGAAGTGAGGATGTGGCGACACTGAGGACTAAATAGGGCTGGGGAGCTTGGCGGCGAGATCTGTGATTGGGAGGAGGTCGGCGATACGATCGGAGTTGACGAGATTGGACGAGGATGTGCCGGCCATGGAAGGAAACTGGAAGAGGCGATTTGAGATGTGATGAATCCTCATTCATCACTCTTTATTATTTTATTTTAGCTAAAAATCTTAGCAAAATACCATGTATATGTTTGTAAATAGAATAAATTGTCAAAGTGCATGCTTTGTGTAAATACCAATAATTAGCATGTTTTTGTGCAAAAATAAAAGAATAAAGAAATAAAGAAAAAGAGGGAGATATTTAGAATAAATATTGAGTGACTTGAACCTAAGAGAGGACCCAATATGGGTCTGATCGCCAAATAAAATAAGTAGAGAGAGATAGGGCTACTCATCATTGTACATATATTCCCTCTTAGTACATATTTTATTTTATAAAATATATATATATATGTGTTTCCCAAATTTTGTATATATTTCTAAAAATAAAATAAAAATGAGAAAATAAAATAAAAACAAAAATAAAATAATTTCTCTCTTCATTGTACATATACCATGTATACAATAATAAAATACCTATTTATTTTACTCTTGTAAATAAATAATAAAAATCAATAAAAAATCATTTTATATCCTAAGTCTTATGTGTAAATAAATAAAATATAAAATTGGGATAATTATACAAAAATAAAATAATAAAAATAAAAATATAAAATACATAGGTATTTTATACCTGTATATAATAATATATAATGTACATACATTAATTTATTTTTCAAAAAAATAAATAAAATCACAAAAAAACAATTTGAAAATAATAAACATTTTTTATTTAGAAAATAATTCGAAATAAAATCATTTACTATTTTTATTGAATTTACAAATAATTTCGAATTGGCAGATTCTCATTGGTCCACGGGGGATGTTGACTCCTTGTCAACTCCCCCCCCAGGACCACCTCTCTGCGGACCCACGTCGCCGACCCGATTTCTCCATATTTTCCTGACATGATCCGCTATTCATTCGCCCAAACCCTGGGCTCCGATTGACCCTCCATGACCCATGATCCTCGCCCGATCATTTCGTTAGGGCTCCATGCATCGATCCGCGTGCTTCATTCCCTTCTTATCGGATACCTACCACTATATAGTCTGAGCTTCAACCGCCTTCCTCCGCACCTTCGGCCACCGTCTTCGACTCCCAGGACCTCCACTCTCTTGCCTTGAGTGACAACAAGCCCGAGGGGGTGTTGCAGCGAGGAAAGAGACGTCCTAGCCCCAGGTCCGGCGACCCACGTCGTCGCGCTCCGCCACCGGCGAGCTCGAGCCTCTGGAGGCATCGCTCCATTGAGGCGAGGATCCCAGGAGGTAGCTGACCTCTCCCACAGACGATTCCGACCATCAGGTAGACCTGTTAGCCCTCAGCTTCGTTTAATTTCAGATCTTTAGGTTTAGTGCCGCCGGCCTTCGCCGGCCAATCCCCACCGCTCCGACTACCCATTTCACCTCCCGACCGTCGCTTCACCTTCACGAGACTCCTCCGCATCTTCTTCGCCTCTCCGATCATCCTGGTTCGCCCCGGAACCTGTACTTAAGTCCTCCACCGCCGCTCGCCGGAGGACCACGCCCCGATTCCCCTGATCGCCCATTTCGCCCGCTAACGGGTCGAGGCAGTTTGCCCTCGACCCCTCTTGCTTCCTGTGTAGGTACGAAGGCTAAAGAGACTCATCTGGAGGCTCTATTAATCAGGAACAGGAGCCCCAGGTCCTCGACATCGCCGGAGCACCCCGGTCGCTCCCGGCTTCATCGGAGACCCCTATTAGTTGCGGAGCACTTCCAGCTTCCTTTTCCCTTTCCAGCAGCACCGGAGGAGGTCCCTAGCGCGTACAGTCACCGGACGAACCTCGCCGGTGAGCAGTTCTTCGAGGACCCTCTGGAGTCGTTCGATCGAGCCCCTCGCTCCAGATTAGATCTCGTCCATCTGTTCGCGAAGGGCTCGTGACCGTCAGATCCATCTGAGGATCAGATCGAGGAAGTACATCGCGAAGGGGTATCAACGCACCTCAGCCGTCAGATCTCAAGAGGATTACCCTCAGCCGTCGGATCTTAATAAAGAGGTAAATATCACTTAGGCCCCTCTTTCTTTAGTTTTTATAGTTTAGTCCTGTAAATACGTGTCGTAGTTGTTTTTATTTTAGAATAATTGCACTTTGGAACCTAGAGTTTTGAGATATTGCGATTTAGTCCCTGTATATGTGGAACACGTGTATCGACACGTGATTTGAGGGTTATTTCCATATTTTTCCTCGAACTTCTCGGCTGTTATTGAATACATCTTTATAAATAGGAATTACACTTTAGTCCCTCTGAGTGTGAATCACGTGCATGCCTCGTGCCCTTCTCAGCTTTTTGCAGATTTGGCCCTCTGGTTTTTACACGTGTTATCATTTGGCCCTGGAATTAGTTTTATTTGCACTTTGGTCCCTGTGTGTTGTGCCTTGTTTGTTGGTCGAATAAAATATCAAAACAACTCCAAATTTAGTGAAATTTGGATACTTGGCTCCTGCCACTGTGTAAAAATTTCACTAATTTTTTGGGACATTTTTAAGTTGTTTTTCTATTTTTAAAAATTCAAAAATCTTTATTTTTACTACTGTTTGAATTGGACAATCAACTAAAAATATTAAAAACCCCTCAAAAAATCTAACCAAAATTAGGTATTGTTTGTTTTAGTGTCTTTTCGCTTCAATCCATATTTCATTTGATTTGGACCTTTAAAACACCTAAAAATTACAAAACCCTAAAAACCTTATAAAAATTATTAAAAATTCTAAAAAAAATAAAAAATGCAGTTTCTTTTCCTGTAGCTTAATTTTTATTTGTAGTTTCATATAAAATTATTTCCAGATTTTTATAGGCTATTTATATATTTTTAAATAGCCTTTCAAATCTGGCTGCACAGTGACTTCCTGTTTTTGCCTTATTCCATTTTTATAAAATCCATTAAAAATTAGAAAAATCTGAGAAAATTACCAAAAATTTCTGAAAAATCATAAAATCCAAAATAATTTTATTTTAATTTTTTGGTTTGTCTTTGTGTGTTTAGTAATTTGTTGATTGTGTTCTTTTTGGCTTTTTCTCTATTTTTCTTATAATTAAAAAAAATAAATCCCAAAAATCCACCAAAAATATTTTCTTTATTTTATTTGATTTTTTTAGACTACTTCGTAGGCTCTTTGAGCCAATTCGTGCTCCTTGTGTTCGACCCTGGTCGCTATACCAGGTTAAATAAATAGCGAGACTGCTATTTGACGTTTGATTGATTATTCATTTTGGTGGTCTTATTTTCTTGTTGATTGAGCCTTGCTATTTGGGTCTCAACGACCTTGATTATTTTTACCTTAGCCCGATAGTGAGAATCTCGGTCATCAAGATGCGTACGAGATTTGCGGGGATCGGATCTTGGTGATGGAGGAGATTGGGAGATCTGTGACGAGGGCTGATTCGTCAAGGCGGAAGGGGATCTGAGGGGATTTGAATGGATTTCGTTGGGATCTGATGAAGGTGAGATGCTACAATCAGAAGAGGATTTTTTGAATAAGGCGGCCGGCAAGATTGCGGGAGGCGGCGGAGGATCCCAGATTGGGAAAGGTGCGATTGGGGAAGACGATGCTGGGACCGTCCGATCAGCCGAGATCGGACGACCCAACGGTAGCCACGTGGCAAGCTGGGAGGTTGAGTGAAGGGGATGGTACGTCTGTGGCGCGTGCATGGGAGGCACGTGTGATGCACGTACGGGCTTTTATTTATTTATTTTTTATAAAAAAACGAACAATAAAAACCTTAAATACAACTGACACGTGGCAGCTCTAGGGGCTGCCACGTGTCAGCACCACAAAATTCAGAAAATAAATGGAAAAAATAGGAAAAAATAGTAAATGACCTCTGATCGAAAAAGTTTCTTCACGAAAATTGCTCGTCTCGATTAGATCTACAACTTTCACGAAAATTGCTCCTCAGAATTCATTCCTTCTTGGGATCAAGTGATTTTGTTCTCGGATGAATACTCTAAAGCACCAGTCTCAGTTAGCTCATAAGAGATAATTCTAGTGTATTTGAAGAGGACAGGAGCATCAGCTTTGGATGAATAATAGTGAGGAATGGGAGTTGTCCAACGGGAATTGAGGTTTGGATCCTTGCGAAGATATGGTTTTAGAGCTGCCGAATAGACTTCACTCATGTAGATTACCTTTTCCGGACCTGAGGAGGGGTCATCAGATGATTCCTCTTCCGGAAGGTCAATGGTGACTTTCTTTTTCTTGTTTCGTGAATGCGTCGGTCTACTTGAGTATCCAGATGAATAACCATTGGAATTCTTCTTCTTCCTCGGTGTTCGTCCTGCGTGTTTGTTCTTAGTCTTCTGAATGTTGGTGCGCTTTTGATTTGGGATGATTTGGTCAAGATATTCAGAGTAGGTTGCCCTAGGGTACGA
Organism: Ottelia alismoides; assembly: GCA_037367405.1. Classification (NCBI taxonomy): domain Eukaryota; kingdom Viridiplantae; phylum Streptophyta; class Magnoliopsida; order Alismatales; family Hydrocharitaceae; genus Ottelia; species Ottelia alismoides. The sequence continues at coordinate 14,816 of JAZKJV010004515.1, read as the reverse complement.
CCATGCATATCTCTCAGGATCATAATAGAAACATTCGTCTATTTTGAGATCTGTGGGAATTGAAAAATTGGGGAGAGTCTCTGCATGTCTGTTCTCAATTGATTTGACATTGGAGCATTCCTATGTCGTATTGATGTGGTCAAGGTAGTCAGAATAGGTTGACCCAGGGTGTGACCGTGCATACGTCTCCGGATCATATGATTCATATACTTGATTTTCCATGGCGAGGGTAGCTGGGAATGGAGCAGGGGGGAGAGTCTCTAAACCAATAGTCTCATCAACAACCGCTATCTCAGATGTAGCAGCGGGGTAGGGCTCTTCTACAGCTTCAAGGTTACGACTGTTGTGGACTTCGTGGGTTGCCTCAGAAAATTGTGGTTCCTCAAAGACTGGGTGAGATCGAAGTGCTTCTAATGTTGTAAGATTGATTTCTTGAGTCTCACACTCAATAATTGCTTTAGCCAATGCTAAGAATGGCTTTCCGAGAATAATTGAAGATTGGGTGAATTCTCCTTGATGCTCAATATCAATGATCGTGAAATCCACTTTGAGCAGAGCACCTTGGAATGTCATGATGATAGAAATGGTTCCTCTCAGCCTCTTTATCGATCGGTCAGCTAATTGAACAATCTCCCATATCTTTCTGATCAGTCCGAGTTTGAGTGCGTGAAATACAGAGGTCAGGAGGATATTGATCGGTGAATCGTCATCAACTCGAGCATGGGTAAATATCGTGTCTTTGATTTCATAGTCAAATCTGGACAACCTCTTCACTATGCGGCTCTTGGTTTTTCTCCTCAACACCAAGGAGGAGGCCATTGACAAGATATGTCTTTCAGTCTTTGTCCTTATCCTGCCCGACTTTTTAATCATTAATTTATCCATTACAAATCCTTTAAGGCCGGGGAAGTGTTCAATGGCCTGTATAAAGGGAAGTTCAAACATCAATATTTTTTCCAGTGCTTCCCGTAAAGCAGGATCCAAATTCTTCAGATCTTCTTCAGTCTCAATTTTTATGAATTTTTCTGGATTTTCTAATTTTTGGTGTTTTTGAATATTCCATTTTTTGGTATTTTTTGTGTGGTGTGATGATGTGGTGTCTTCCGTAGATGAGAATGGGCCTTGATATTCAGAGTAAGAGTCAGAAGCATAATCATTCCTAGGGGAGTAATATGCAGAGGTGTTGCCGTCAGAATCGTCCCTAGGTTTCTAAATATCCTCAAAAATTCCAGCATGAGATCCTATCATTTCCTCGTTCATTTTTATGTTCGAGCTCCCAGAGAGTGAAATTAATCGGTCGACAAATTTTTGAAATCTATCTTCCATTAGTTCGAATCTCTTATTTATCCTCGAAATATCATCCTCAAAATTCTATTCATGATCAATCATGAGAGCAGTAGGTGTGTGTTCAATGATCTCATCTTCCATTTTCCCATATGTGCTAAGAGGAGAGTTTCTTGGAATATCCGATATATGATATCATTATTTTCTGAAAATTTCTCCTTAAAAATTATGTAAGGAGGCTGCTCAGTGTAAGGATTTTGCGGGAATGTGTAGGTCTTGTACTCAACATGCCGTGACTCGGACATGTAATCTTTGTTTGAGTAGAGTCTACTTCCATGGTCATGATTGATCGTATTCTCAAATAATGGGGTCATACAGGGTGCATATGTGTCGATATTATATGTTTGATCCTCTGTATATATAGACTGATCAAATGAGTGATATTCAGGTTGGTCAATAGGGATTTGATCGTTGCAATCAATCCAACTCTGACAATCATTAAGTACGGATCTCTCCTGATGGTTTAATCAATTTTGATCTCTCGACCAATCGTGAGATTCAAAAGTGATTTGATTTTGAAATGGTTCATCAGTGAGAAACCGAGAATAAGACGGTTCAGTCCATGATGGAAATTGATCATGTGTGTTTGAATTATTCGAGTAGGAATTCAATGAGGGGACCGAATTCATCCGCGGGTGAGAATCTCTCTCAAATGTTGGAGGATTGAAAGAAGAGGATTTGGGCCAAACTGAGACAAATTCATTTTCATAATATAGATCAGAGGGGTGCTCGGACCATTATCCAGTGTTTGTCAAAGGAGGTTGAGGATGAATCATCATAGTTGATTTCGGTGTGATTGCAGGGGATAGTCAAAAAGAAATTTTATCAAATGTACGGCTTTTGATCTTTGATATCGGTTCACGCACACCAATGCAAACACAAATGAAAGCCCTGGTTCACCTACTCATACAATGAAGCCGTAAGAGTTCGGTTATTATCTTTTCAATTTTAATTGGTGACAAGATAATCTTGGAAAATAATTAAGCGAGTTGTTAGGTGCCGGAAATTTTCTTAATGACTGGCCCGAATTCTTACGACTAGTTGCACCTACTTTCAGCCAGTATGGGAGTAAGTACGGACCGTAGAATGGCTACCCGTTACTTGAGGACGGAGCCTTACGCAGTGTCCTCTAAACCACCCACTCTGCTATGGAAATCCAGACCGTTTACCGGCTACCGTAGATCGTCATTGAGAAGTAGCTAATCATTTTTGGTAGAGATCAGTAGTCAATATGAAAATCTGGGTTTGGGCTCTAGCCTTAAGTGTTGTCTCTTGCTCACTCAGAAAAATAAAAGAATCCAAGGTCGGGGTTGCTCTCCCGCAAAAATTCTTGATTTTATGTGTTAATTTTGAAATCGACTATATTTAGCAGTCCCAATTTTAAGTAGGTGATCATTGAAGAATTAAGTAAGCACAAATGCACATCTACCATCCAGTCCCAATTTTCTTTAAAATTTATGTGTCAAAACAAGAGGGAGAAATTTGGAAAAAGCTGATGCACGTGAAAACAATGATGTATGCTCAGTTAGAAGACTTACAGTGAATCCTTGCAATCTTCATGTGGGATGCAATACTTGAATTAAAAAATTATTCTAAATGGATGCAAGCTGATGAAAAACCGCACCTAGTAGAAAGTTCTATTAGCGGGAAGAATTGAGTTAAATTTGGCTCGCAAGAAAAATAAGAGAGAGAATGTAAGAGAATGACTTAAAAATAAATCAAAAATAAAATAAGAAAAATAAATGCTGAAAATAAATGAAGGAAAAAAAAATGAAATTTACAGTGAAAAATTCGTGGGTCAGACTACCCGAATGCGGAAAATCGAACAAAAATTTTTAAGACAAAAAACTAAGTCGTTTGCCTCCCCAACAACGACGCCATCTAACAAGTCCTGGATTTGCGCTGTTTAAAAATATGAATTTGTTGTGCGTAAAAAGTAAATGTGTCGTTTCGTTGTAGGCGGCAATCGGAATCGGTCAAGAAAATAACCACAAATATTAGTCAATTTTTAATCGCGTACTTTTATGTTTATTTTACTTGGGCAAGTCCCAAGGTCGAACACAAGGAGGCAAAGGAACAACCTAGAATTATGTCTATCAAAATTCGTGCGCGATTTTCGAGGCGGTCTTTTTTTTTTCAATTTTTTAATGCAATAAAGGATTCAAAATGCAAATTTGGCCTATTTTAGGGACTAAAATGTAAATGTCGATCAAACAATGTCCGGAAAATATGAAACATGGCCACGATGAAAATTATGATGAAATGAATTGACTATATTTTTTTTGGAATTTTTGGATGCAAGATAATTTTTTATGAATTTTTAAATGCAAACAAAATGAATTTCAATATTTAATTGTAATAAATATTAAACCTAATTATTTTCAAGGGATAGAAATACCTAAGATCTATCACTAGGTGATTGATCTCAGAAAAATCCTAAACCTCAAAAATGTGAGATTTAATACCTATTAAAAATCAAATATTGAATCATGCAAAGTGATTTTTACAGGGTGATGAATCTCGTATTCATCATGCCAAAATCAATCATTTAGGCTCGGTTTCCCTTCATCCACTTGTAATTAATCATTAATAGGGCATTATTAGCCATCATGCATGTGTAAATAATATTTGCATTTCATCATGCATAATTGCATTTAAAATCCCCAGTGTAAATTAGCCCAAAAAGCCGCTAACTTCTCACATTTTTAGTTAATTCATCCTAATTCCGATTGACCCAAAACCACCTCCATTGTGTAGATATTACTAACTTTATTAAATAAAAAATACAAAAAATTACTAACCCCAATAAGTGTCAAATAATCCCAAAGTCTACTTTCACATCTGACAGACTAAAATGAGCATATATCCCACATACAGTGTCCGATTTTGGTCTACTCACTTTTAAAGTACTCCATTTTCAAACACCTTCAAAACAAGACCAATTTCATAAAATTCGGAGCTCATATGTGAAAGTTAAAATTTTGAAACTCTTTTGCGCATTTTAACTTTTTGCTATTTTTGACTTGAGTTTTTATGTACATAATTAACCCGTTTAATTTTATTTCTTCTTCATTTGTGTTCTCTGATGAAAGTTTTATTAAGCGACACAAAAATCCAAATCCAGATCAAAACTGAGATCAAAGAAACTGACCAAGTCCAAGTGTTCGTTGTCGGTCTGTACAAAAGTTGTGCGTTTCTAACTTCTAATTTATTTTCCTATTTTCTTATTTATTAAAAATCCAAAAAAATTAGATTAGTGTGTAATTATTTTTTTTATTTTATCGTATTTTTTCTATAATTTTTATCTCTAAAATCACCAAAAAAATACAAAACCCCAAAATCCGGTTTTCTATACACATGGAGGACCGCCAAAAGTATCACTTCTCACAGATGACCTCTTTTGCTCTTGGATCCTTCATGAAAGTTGTAGATCTCGATGAGACGAACAACTTTCGTGAAGAAAATTTTTCGATTCGAAGTCATCTTCTCTCACTTTTCCCCCTCCAAAAATCTGAATTTTTTTGGTGCCATGTGGCAGCTCCAGGGCGTGCCACGTGGCACTCCGCCTCACTCACTCTCTCTCCTGGTCACACCCGGGTCACGTGCCAGGCACGTGACCCCCTTCCTCTTCCCCTCTCCAGTCATTGCCTGCAAAGCCACCCCACGCCACCCATCCTCCGCCCGACCGTTACCCTCCTGCTCCGGCCGTTACGAGACCATCATGCTCCTCCTCCTCCCCATAACGCTTCCCATTCATCCTCCTATAAAGCAGCAACACCATCACCTCCTCCAGCTATCCGCCATCTCCAGCAAGTGAGGAAGAGGAGACCACGCATCGGGTGGTGACAGCACCCTCTTCTCGTCTGCGAGCTTCCTCCGGCAGGCGTGATCCAAGGCGCACACCCGTGCCCCTTGCTGCTGCCCTAGTCCATGGACAGCTAGGTATCCCTCTCTTCTTCATCGGAGAGGGTCGAATCCCCGTCCCACCTCCATCTCCGACCTTTCTAAGGTCGGAGTGCCAGCACATCCCCTTCCCCTCCCCCCAGTCTCCCTCCCTTTTTGTTTTGCTTTAACCCCTGCAGGTACATCGCCTCCGCCTCAGCCGACCGCGCCTGTGCCGCGCAGCCGCCTGCGATGCCTCCTTCGACTCCAGGCACTCCCGCTGCACATCGGGCGCGTCCGCCTCGACCTTCTCGCCCAACCGAGCTCCAGCGCACCTTCACGGCGCCTCCGCCTTCGCCGCCCTCCGCCGGTCGTGTGTCGACCGGCGAAGGGCCCGCCGACTGCGCTTCTTCGCACCTCGGCCGCACCGCCGTGCGCGGCATTCGCCTCCACCACTTCCTCCGTTACCCGACAAAGTACATATGCCGTTGGATCAGGACACAAGCCCCTGATCCAACGGCCTTGGTTCAGCCACGCCACCCCCTCCGAAGCTCCGCCCCGAACCTCCGCCTCGGGGATCCCAAACCTCCATCAACTGCCACCTAGGCTCGGGAACTCCGAGCCTCAGCCCCGCCCTCCGAGCCTCCCGGTTCGTTCCCGAGCCTAAGCCTCGGTTCTCCAGACCACAGGCTCGGGAGCTCCGAACCTCCGCCTCGTGTTCAACCCTTCAGGCGCACGTGCAACGCATGTGCATGGCTGGGAAAATTGCACTCAAGCCCCTAACACTTTCAGAATTTGCAGAAATACCCCCTCCAGGGGTAAATTACGTCCGGGGCCCTCCGACTTTTGGAAATTACAGATAAGTCCTCCTAGGACCATTTTGAAGGAATAACTTTATTTTAATTACATTTTAGTCCCTGAAACTTCATTTTATCATATCTTTGTCATACGAACTCCGATTTTAGCATATAATATGTCATTTCGAAGCTAATTTAATGCTCTACAACTTAGTATAGTTCGTGATCAGATCTGAGGGTGTTTATTGATAATTATTCTTTGAGGATCTCTATTGACATATGCAGGCTCATTTTGACATATTCGAACATGTTGGTTTTCGATCAAGGAATCAATAATATTTATGCAATGACTACTTTGTAAAAAGTGTGTGAAATAAATCCTCATTCATTATTTAATTGTTTATTGAGGAATTAATCTATGCAGGGGCTTTGGAAAGGAAGATTGAATATTTATTTCCCTTGTACTTTTCGAAGATAATGTCCATCGATTAAGGATTAATCTACACGGAATTTAGAAGAAATTTTCATCAGAGCCCATGACATATGAGATTATTTATTGACACTCTGATCATCTCTCTTGAATTATAGCTTTTAATCTGTGATAATTTTTGAGGTTATCAATTAACATCTTTTGGAGCAAAAATCTAAATCAAAGATCCGGAGCACAAATTCTGTTTTCTTGCATAACAATTTCATCATTGCATTGTATATTTTTCAACATAGAAATTAATCGAACATTGATTGATTATTTAATTTGATTTAAAACCGTGCAACTAAAAATATCCGTTCCCTATGTTCGACCTTGGTACACTTGCCAAGTAAAAATACTCCACAACATTCAAAGATTGTGGTTTTTGATCGACCGATTTTCACCTTCTATACTACAATTTATGATTATTAAAGAGGTGGATTTTGCGTTCATCACATGGCAAACTATGCATCAAATTCAATTTTTTTGAGCACAATGTTAAACACAATTAATTCTACAACACGTGATTTTCAGGAATTTTTGGAGCAACGGTTAATCAACGATAAATTTCAGAGCACAAGGTGGGAAAAATATGCAATTTTCTACAAAACAAATAATTATTAATTAACCAATGATCACAAAAATGTCCACAATATGTCAAGATGTAGATAATTAAATGAGGAACAAAATGCCAATTTTTTAGAAATAAAATATGCAATGTAGCTGTTCAGCATAAAGGAGGAATACAGGGGTAAAAATGCAATATTTTAATTAAATAAATATAAAGCAGGATAACTTTGTAATTACCAGAAAGAAGAGGGGGGTTTCTGCAATTTTTCCAGAGGTCGCGTGCCAAGCACGTGACCCTGGAGTTGCTGGGCTAATCCACAATTCAGAGGAGGGCCAAGGAGGCTTATGCAAATTGCCCAGCAGGTCACGTGCGCAACACGTGACCCCTGGGGCTGACGTTCGGCTGACGTGCCCTCCCCGCACGTGCTCCTCACATGGGAGGGCCTCGGGACTGACGCCCGGCCGCTGACTTGCGAGAGGCGGAGGAGGCTTGCGTCTGGAGGAGTCTGGCGACTGGTGGGGGATCCGACGGGCGTTGGATCGTTGAAGATGCGGCGGAGAGGAGCCCCTTCACGGTGGAAGTAGTTGAAGCATTGTTAGGTCGGTGGAGGACGTTGATCTTTGTTGGGGTCGTTCGATCGTCGTGGTGGTGGCAGTGGTTGTCGAAGACGGTGGTCGGAGATGTACGACGGAAGTAGTTGGCGGTGAAGTCGACCGGAGGTGTTGATCGAAGTCGGAGTCGTTGGCTCTACGGAGTTGCCTAGAGCTGGGCGGGGTTGCACGCTGCGACGACCACTGGGGGGGCAGCCGGATCTCGTCGGAGAGGGAAGAGGACCGGTGCTGTCACCACCGGCTTCGCGTCAAGCGGTGTAAATCGGCAGATGAAGTGAGGACGTGGTGGCGGTGAGGTTTAAATAGGGCTGGGGAGCTTGGCGGCGAGATATGTGATTGGGAGGAGGTCAGCGATACGATCGGAGTTGACGAGATTGGACGAGGATGTGCCGACCATGGAAGCAAACTGGAAGAGGCGATTTGAGATGTTCGTGCAAGATTTGCAGGGATCGAATCTTGGTGATGGAGGAGATTGGGAGATCTGGGACGAGGGCTGATTCGTCAAGGCAGAAGGGGATCTGAGGGGATTTTATTGGATTTCGTTGGGATCTGACGAAGACAAGATGTTGCGATCGGAAGAGGATTCGATGAAGAAGGCGCCCGACGAGATTCACGGGAGGCGACGGAGGATCCCAGATTGGGAAAGGCATGATTGGGGAAGACGATGCTGGGAACGTCCAATTGGCCGACATCGGACGGCCCAGCGGTAGCCACGTGGCAAGCTGGGAGGTTGAGTGAAGAGGATGACACGTGCGTGGCGCGTGCATGGGAGGCACGTGCGATGCACGTGCGGGCTTTTTTTTAATTTATTTTTTATAAAAAAACAAATAATAAAAACCTTAAATACAGCTGACACGTGGCGGCTCTAGGGGCTGCCACGTGACAGCACCGCAAAATTCAGAAAATAAATGGAAAAAAAAAGAAAAGAAATATTAAACAACCTTGGATCAAAAAAAGTTTCTTCACAAAAATTGCTCGTCTCGATGAGATCTACAACTTTCATGAAGACATCAAAACCAAAATCGATCAATAGCATAAAGTGATATTTTTGGGGTATCCCATGTACATAGAATACCTTGATTTTTGGGTTTTATAAATTTTTTATCATTTTTAAACCAGATAAAGATCCGGAAAAATATGGTAAAATCAGAAATAAATATTTACACATTAATATAATTTTTTATTTTTGTTAATTAAGAAAAAGAAGAAATAAAATAAAACATGAAAAAGACCAAATTTGTACAGGTAGTTAGTAAAGACTCGAACCTAATTTGTTTCTTTGATTTCAAGCTCAATTTGAATTTAGATTTTTACGCGTTTTAATAAAACTTTCATCAAAGAAGATAACCGAAAAAGAAATAAGCTAAAATAGGCTAATTATGTACATAAAATAGTAGGTCAAAATCAGCTAAAATACAAAATGTACAAAAGAGGTCCAAAATCCACCTTTCACGTATGAGCTCCGATTTACTTGAACTTGGTCTTGTTTTGAAGGTAATTGAATGGTCATTAGTTCAAAAGTGAGTAGGATCAAAATGGACACTGGAAGAGGAAGATATGAGGGTTTTAGTCCGAAAATCCTGAAACTAGGGTTTGAGTTTTTGGTCCACTTATTTGGGTTAGTGATTTTTTGTGTTTTTCAATATTCTTGTTAGTGATATGTACACAGTGGAGGTGGTTTCGGGTCATTCGGACTTAGCATGAATTAGTTAAAAATCAAGGAAGTTAGGCTATTTACAGGTCAATTTTATCTGGGATTTTTGGCTTCTTATTTCGTGCATAAATTAGTGATAAAATGCAATTCTTATTAAAAATATGCATGAATGCTAATTATGCGGAATAGATGTAGAAATGCTGATGATTTTGAGAGATTTGAGCTTAAAATGAGATTTAGAGTGATGAATCTGAGATTCATCAACCGTCCCTTAAAGTCAACTTAGAGGGGACAGTCATGACCATCCCTTAAAGGCAACTTCGGGGGCGGTCATGACCATCCCCTAATGTTAAGAGCAGAGGTGACGGTCAACGTCGTAACCATCCCATAAAGTTTAGAGAAGGGGGGATGGTCATGATCGTCTCATACGATTACTAAGGGGACGGTCAGGAACGGACGGTCGCGATCGTCCCCTTTGTTCCTCTGCTAGCAAAAAATATCAATGCTACTGATATGCCCTTCATTTTACCCCTGCAATGAGTGACATTAAACATTGAGTAGCTGTAACAATATTTTCTCTTCATTATAAAGAGTAAGATCAATGAGTAAGATCAAGTATGAAAATAACATTCATTCTACATTCAAATTTACAAGAAATGTTTGAAATGACGACTACGCTAAGAGATTCAAATAAAACTACTCTACCATAAACTGTTCAAACTATTTAAACAAATTAAGCTACTTTGCAAAGTAATTGTTCAAATAATTATACAATATACTAAACTAAATATCCTACCAACTAAAGAAAACATCTAAAGTAATCATAAGCGGCGTCCTCATCCGCATTGTCGGTGTTGTCATCGTCATCATCATCATCATCATCATCATCATCATCTTCTTCTTCTTCTCCTCCTCCTTCATCATCGTCGCCTAGCCTCGCAACTAGATTACCTACTTGTGTTGGGTGGCTAGTCGACGCTGCACCTTGATGTGCATGTATGAATGCATTAAAAATTGTCCTTTGTTGTCGCAAATCCTGAATTCAACATTCATGCCAGACACCTGACTCTCTAATTCCCTCTCCTTTTGTTTCTTATGAGAGGAAGATGATAAGATGCTCCCTACTCCATACCAATTCTGTATGGTAGTACCACAACCATCACAACAGACTCATCCTTGATGCTCTAGAACGGTCACCTGGAGGAAGGTCGCATCAGGAGTAAGAGGTGTCTGACTCGTACAAGTGTTGTCTAGAGAGCCATTGGTCATGATTCTGATCATCTCCTCCTGAAATTGTATTAAAGTAAGTTCAAAATCCATTTAAATTGTTAAAACATATGCAAAATTATTATTAATGACTTACATGAATTGGACCATAGATATGATCTACCCAATGAACTTTCCTGCCTACATCACAACTCTTAGACTTCTCAAAGACTTCCATCCGGCTGGGCACACGATTGTTCTCAATTGCTTAATATGAAAAAGATAACTAGAACTTGCGATATAATTTTAAGATATAATAATGGATGAAATTTAAACATAATGCATATAGTAGATTACTTACAAAGTCATCCTTGAGTTGATTTGTATTCCTTCTCTCCATTATATGGGTAGACTTGAAACCTTTCCCTCGATTTTGAGCATTTTGCTTTGAAATGCCCTATACAAAGGTAATAATTGAAACACTATAATTCCAAATAATTGATAATACACACATATGTATCGTACAACATATTCTCCCCCCGTCCAAATATATATATCAACGCCCTCCAGTGTTCAACAGGTACATATGGAGGACAATTCACCAAAAGAGTCTCCAATGGAAGCTCCGGATCGAAGTACTGAAAATTTGTAAGAAAATTACTTATATACATTTCATAAATGATGAAAAACCAAGTTACTGTACTAAAAAATTAATATTTCACATATTAAATCAAACAAATTTGGAAAAATTATTGATGAACTTGCACTTTAAACATTGATAACATTGTCACAAAACCTTCCAGTACATGTTATCACATCCATATCTACAACACCATATGGATGTTCTTAGATCTCAGCTTGATATGCATCGTTCATATTTAATAACTCTTCATCATCATTGACATCAAAAAAATCGTTTGGTACTGTCCTCACGGGTATGATCCACCCATCACTTAAGTTGTCTGGAATGTAGAATACTTGTTTTACCTAACTCGCAAGAGTAAAAGGCTCATTTGTTTGCAATTTCCCTGATTGTTTTAAAGAAATAATCCCATTTCTATCTTTTCAATATCATATCCCCTTGCGACCGACATCGAACCGATTGCACATAAAAAGAACACATCGACATTCATGAGTAAAGCTGATCTCTATTATGTCAACTATTCCCCATAGTAGCCGTCTAAATCTGAAGGTAAGTATGTTTTTACTAAAACACCAGACATTTGCATTGATTTCATCTCGTCGGGGGACTTTGTTCTAAATCTGTAGCCATTCACAATATAACCCTTGTATGAAACAATTTGTGAATACGGTATGCGTCCAAGAATGGCAAGGTTAAAGTTCCACCTGTCAACTTTCATTTCTTTTAACTGTTTTACATGAGAACTAGGCTGATTGATGAATCGATATTTAAGTTGAGTCTCACTAAATAATGAATTGTAGTCATAAAAAAACTCATCAATCTCAGATAATTGCGTCAAAATATAATAGTGTATGAGATCTCTATCCTCGCCAGATATTACACGATGGACATCGCTGAATGTATGCCTGTCACATGATTGAAAGACCCACAATTTGGGTTCGTCCTCTTCCACTATGACTTCTCCTTCATCATTTCCATTCAAATCAGTTGAAACGTACGCTTCTGCCTTCCATATACATTTCAAAAAAATTAATACACTCTTAACAAAGATAACCCTTAGAAATACATCCTTCAGGTTGTGCCTTATTAAAGACCATTTTTTTAATTTTTGAAGGTATCTTTCTATTAGATACATCCAACGATATTGCACCGTTCCACCGATCCTTACTTTACCTACTAAATGAACTATTAAATGAACCATTATATCAAAAAAGCAGGCAGGAATATCTGCTCTAATTTGCATAATGTGATAATAGTGTCTTCTTCAAGTCTTTGTAAGATCAACAGATCTAAAACCTTCGAACACAAGACTTTGAAAAATCCACTCAATTCTGTTAAGGATTGTAGGACAACATCATCAACAATCCCACGAATAGCGAATGGGAGTAATACTTCCATGTAAACATGACAGTCATGACTTTTTATTCGGTTATCTTATGTTCTCTCTCATTTACACACTTCGACAATTCTGACAAGAACTCATCTGACACTTTCAAATTTTTTAGGAGGCTAAGAATTTTATCACGCTCACTGTTGGTTAATGTATATATTGCTTCGGATAAAGTAATCCGTCCACTGTTTAGCTCAATCGGTTGTAAATCTTCGCGTATACCAAGCTGAATTAAATCATATCTCGTCCTTATATTATCTTTCGATTGACCTGAAAGATTTAACATCTTCAAAATATTTTTCAAAACATTCTTCTCAATATGCATGACATCCAAATTATGACAAATTTGTAAATATTTCCAGTATTGTAACTCTCTGAAAAATACTGTTTCCTCCATCCACCGACCATACTTTTCTTCGAAGTCCGTCCTAAACAGTTACTTTGTACAAGTAATTGTTATTCTCAAATATTGCTGCCATTCATGCGAGTTAAATCAAGTCGGCGTCCAAATGGTAAACTATCAAAATTTTTAATATTATCTGCCCTTTGCCACCTATGCTTTGGTGGCAGGAATCGACAATGATCCAAATAGCAATGCTTCATACTTCTAGTAAGCCAAGTTGAATGTGTTTTTTCAAGACAGACATGGCACGTGAGTTTTCCTTTAATACTCCAACCAGACATATTTGTGTATGCTGGGAAATCATTTATAGTCCACAACAATGCAACGTGCAATGTAAATGTTTCTTTCCTACATGCATCATATGTAGGTATTCCTGTGATCCATAATAGTTTTAATTCATCTATTAACGGTTGTAGATACACATCGATTGCATTATCAGGATCTTTAGGACCAAGAATCAGTAGTGTCATCATCACAAATGAAGAACACATTGACATCCATGGTGGTAGATTATATGCCATCAAAACCATAGGCCAAATGTTGTAACTCAAACTCATATTATCAAACGGATTGAAACCATCTGAAGCTAATCCCAACTGAATATTTCTGTCATCTTGAGAGAAATGAGGATATCTCTGATCAAATTTTATCCATTCTTCTGCATCAGATGGATGTCTCATCATTCCATTAGCATCTCATTATTTGAACGAGAATGTTACACCATCCACTTTTCGATTTTTTCCGACTTAAAGAGACATTTTAATCTTAAAATTAATGGTAAGTAACTGATGAACGACAAGCCAACTAGGGTTAAGTGTCGAAGAAAATCAAGGTCGTCGTGACCCCAATCAACGAATCGGACTCAACAAGAAAAATCAAGACCACACAAATCAGACAATCAAAGCACAAAATCAATGTAAGTGGTCTTCGCTAGTTTATTTAGCCTGGTATAGTGACCAGGGTCAAACTCAAGGAGCACAAGTAAAACCTACGAAGTAGTTGCAATCAGAGAAGTAAAAACATTTATTTATTTATTTTTATATATTTTCAAAATAAGAAAACAAAACAAATAAGAAAAACAAGGCACAAGCAAGCTTCCACAATTTTTATTAAGGTAAAAAATGCTAAAAAATCAGAAACAAAAATATTTTATATTTTTCAAATATTCATATGTTTTTGGTAATTTTATGGTATTTTTCTATTTTTATATGATTTTATAAAAAATCAAACTAAGGCAAACATGGAAAACAATGTACAGCCTGGACTAAAAGGCAAATTTAAAATATTAAAAGAGTCCTAATGTCCTGGTTGTGATTTTTATGAAAAATAAATAAATATATCTAGCTACAGGAACTGAAATTCTATTCTTAGATTTTCAATGATTTTTATAATTTTTTTTTATAGTTTTTAGATTTTTAGGGTTTTTATGATTTTTAAATAAAAAATTCTACTGGAACTAAAGCACACAAAGACAAACGCCCACTATTTTTTTGTATTTTTTAAAATATTTTTTTATAATTTTTATGTATTTTATAAAACAAATAGAGTAATTTTTAGGTGTTTTTTATTTTTAGAAAATACTAAATAAACTAAATTAATTCACAAAAATTACCATGAATATTACGTGTTAGCAAGAGCTAATAGTAAATTTTGTGAAAATTTTGGAGTTAATTAGGTATTTATTTGATTAAAAACAACACTCACATCAAGTAGGGACCTAAATGTAATTTTACAAAAGTTTCCAGACTAATAGATAATGTGTATAAAAAGATCAGGGTCTCTATTGCAAAATGTCCAAGATATTCACGCACATGCTCAACACTCACAAGGATATATTTGCAATTAA
>JAZKJV010004514.1:0-171363 GCA_037367405.1 Ottelia alismoides | reverse complement strand
TACCCTCAAAAGTAAACTCGGGTAAGTCTGGAATCCTGAAGTCAATTGTCTTCCTAAAATAATCAACCGGGACATGAACTGACAACCAATCCATGCCCAAAATAAGGTCAAACTCATCAAGTTGGAGTAAGAGACAATCTACGATCATCTTGTCACCGCCAATCAACATTGGTAAACCTCTGACTATTAGTCTAGTGATGAACAACTGGTCATCTGACCCATGGATGTAATATGGATAGATCTGGCCAACGGCCTGGGGGCCCGACTGCCCAGCTCACCGAGCCCGTTCATGGGCTAGGAGATTTGGGCATGGATCGACCCGACCACGCCTGCAAAAAATAGAAAATATAAATATAAGATGAATAATGCATATATTGTACACAAGGCAGGGATGATCGAGGGCGAGGATTAACAAAGAAAATTGGCTCAGCTTGTGCCCCCTATACATAAGGTGAAATATCCCTAAGTATAGACAGAGAATAGACAAGTTGAGAGACAAGCGAGGGAATGAATAACGAATAACTTGAGTACACTCATCCCCCCATACTTAGGATGAAGCAAATCCTAAGTATAGGATAGATGAATTGGATGAGTGAAATACAGAAGAATGAAAGAATTGAAAAATTAAAATGAAAATAATAAAGTAAGAAAAGAAGAAAATCAATCAAAGATATTTTGGGTTGCATTGTCCAACTCTATCAATGTTGCAATAGTGAGATCTTCATAAAAATAACTTGAATCGAATCGACAATGGGAAAGACTGTTTTATGCTATAGATATGGCTTCAGCAACTGATTGTTGATGATAAATGGTTGTGCGTCAGATGACAACTACAATATGAGGATACTTCCATTGTTACGTACAGTTCTAACAATGTATGGCCCTGTCCATTTAATCTTCACTTTGCCTGGGAATATCTTCAACTTCAAGTCAAGCAACCAAACTTTCTATAGAGTTTCAAAAGTATTTTCTCTGACGTGCCAATCATGCCAACGTTTGACCTTTTCTTTGTACATCAAGCTATTATAGTACACGTACTTTCCAAATTCCAGGAGCTTGTTCAGAACAATCAATCTATTCTGGCCACCTTTCAGTGAGAAGGTTACAAATATTTACTGCCTAAAGAGATTTATGAACAAGTTCCACTGGAAGATGGCATGGCTTTCCATAGACAAGATGATAGGGTGACATGCCTAAAAGAGACTTATATGTGGTTCTGTAAGCCCAGAGAACTGATGAATCTGCATTTCATCATCTTTATTCATTTATTTTAGCTTAAAATCCCTTATAAAAAACATGTAAATATCACTAAATTCATTCTTTTACTAACTCTACTTCGTGTGTAAATATTGTATATTTATCACTGTATTAACCTAAAATAAATAAAGAAAGGAAAATTACATAAAATAAAAGGTTATATATATGCAATAGATAAAGGCTCAATCATACCCCAAGAGAAGGTCAAGACTTGACTTGTTCGATAGGGAATAAATTAGGGGGAAATAAGGCCTAAAACACAAAAAAATCCAGAAAATTCTCTTGTCACATGTATATAATCATAACATGTACAATATTTCCTATATTACAAAGTCTTTCATTAATTTTTTCATTACATGATTCTTTGAAATTAAAATTTATTTATTCTCAAAAGTTGTGAATAAAACTCTTTTGTAAATAATAAAAATTATTGGAACACAAATATGTATATATTGTGTAAATAACATCACTCTTCAAAAGCCACAAAGTACAAAATTTCAAAATCAATATTTGCTCCACCCAAACTACAAATCCATCAAACTCACTTTCATTGTACTTCAGAATAAATTATCTTTAAAATTAAGGTAATTTCATAAACTTCATAGTTAAGGTGTGTAGTATATCCAATTGGGGTATTATTGTATAATATACCTATATACTCAATGTATATTATTTAATTATTTATATTCTTGTGCATATTTGTGAATATTGTATTTTTTATTAATTGTGAATATTTTATTTAACTCATATAAAATACAAATAAAAATTATAAAATAAAAAATCAACTAAAATAAAATCATGTATATGTTGTATATATATCACCACGTATATACTGTGCTTATACATATTCAATTAACCTAATAAATTAGTTCCTTAAAATAAAAAAACACTAAAATCCGTGTAAAATATTGTAAATTAATAAAATATTTAATTATATATATTTATATAAATAATTAATTAAAAATCACTAAACTTAACTTTAATTTATTTTTTATTTATAGACGTACATCCCAATAAATAGCACCGTGTATTTATTTTAACACTTCTATATACATTATTTAATTAATTAAAATTCACTAAAGTTAACTTCAATTTATTCTTAGATTTTTTTATTTACATTACTTAATTAAAAAATTCATTTTTTATTTTTAACTGACACATTTAACATTTTATTGATTTTTATCGTCTAGTGTATTTTATATGTTTCCGCCGTGCCTTCTGGTTGGCCAGTCTGGGTCTGTTGGCCCGGGTCAACTATACGTTCTTCGCCTAATTTCTACTCAACCCACGTTCTATGGATTCTTCACCCATTTTTCCCACGTGCATCTTCCACTAATTGCTCCCACTCCTTTTTCCATTATTATCGCTCATTAAATCCTCTCGATCACCAACTTAACCATTCCACCAATCATGTCTTGATCTACGCTCATTTTGAAATTCAAAATCCGCTAGAGTTCATTCTATAAATAACACCCTTCCACCTCCAGCGAGGTTTTAATCCGATTTTAGCCCAATATCGCCAGCGATCAAGTGACAGGGTTTAAGCTCTTGTGACAGAGGAGAAAATCCCCAATCTGGAGAGTGAGTTTGGTGCCCAAGTTTGCGATTCAATTTATTGTCAAAGCCCTCCACCGCACGTTCCGCCTCTCCTTCTTCAGCCATAGATCGAGGCAATTCCTTCCTTCCACCTTCTCCGTATGTAACCTAGGTAGTTTATCTTTGATATAGATTTTCTCTTTCACTTTGATTTCATTTCAATCTCCTAAATCAGATCACCATCTTCAACCTCTAATATCACGATCAGAGGAGTTCCAACCATGTTCAACCACCCCTAACTAAACCAACATATCCACCTCGTGATTCTCAGTCCCTTACACCATCTGAAAATCTTTATAACCGTCAAGAACAGAAGTCTGGTCTCCTCTCCAACCCTCTTCGCTGGAGACCCCAATCCATCCACCATCTTCTACGTTTCGGACCTAATCCTTTTGCCTGAGCTTCCTCCGAGCATGAGCATCAATTTGCAGGGTCAAAGCATGCATTAGAAGCACTGGAGAGAGACCTAGGGGTTTCGCCTACATCTGAACCTAAATCAACCCCCAGATCCACGCTAGAAGATCATCGAGCTCCATTGTTCAGGCCGGTTGATAGAGGAGGATCTCAGAAGCTGCATCACAAGTCAGAAGCTGATTGGGGTAGAGGATGATCGAGATTCGCTTGATCGAAGTTCATTGGAGCTCAGGCGCTTCCTAGTTCATATAGACCGTCTTGTAGTCATACGATCAAGAATGGAGCACCAGTTTAGATCTCAACCATCCATTTTGCCTCAATTCTTAGTCACAAGATCCATCTTCCAAATCTGATTGATGCCCTCCATTCCAGATCAAATTTCCACTATTTGATCATATCCGTAGTGCATTAGAGTCATCTAAGGTGCCACATCAGTAAAGAGTACATTTGCATCCGGAACCCTGGCTATATTTCATTTTTATATAAGTCCCTCTGAGGACACGTGTCGTATTGTCTTTATTTGAACATTTGCATGTTTGCCCTTGTATTTAATTTATTTGCACTTTAGTCCCTGTTTGAACTGAGCTTGAGTTTTGAATGAGATATAAGGAAAATTTGTAATAAAAGTATTTTATAGTGTGTTATTATTCAACCCCTAGAAATATTTTATTTGCATTGTAGTATGGTCCAGGGAGGCGCACTTTCTCACGCACATGAGGTTTTGGATTTTTTCCATTATTCATCCTACATTTTTACATGTATTATCATTTAGTCTAGAACATTTAAATAACTACATTTAGGTCTCCGTGAATTCGCATTTATTTTGCATATTAAAATTTAAATAAAAAATACTAAAAAAATTTCAAAATTCCATAAAAAAATCCTCCAGGTTTCTGTTATATACCTCTTGCATCCGTAAATTGCATTTTCTTTTTATCGTTTTTATTATTTTCAAATTTCATAAACATAATAAATATTCCTAGTTTACATGTGAAAATCAATAAAAATAAAAAAATTGCCTGAAAAGTTCTATAATAAATTCTTGGTTGATATTTATTTATTTATTTGAATTTTTTTATATAATTTTAGCATTTTTATCCCTCATAGATACCGTAAAAGTAAAAAACAATAAAAACCATTAAAAAATCATAAAAATTCTTTTAAAATCCAAAAAATCATAAAACTCCTCTTTGGAAAATATAAATATTGCTCTTTCATTCTGTGCATTTTTAATCCATATTTTATTGCTATTTGATTTTTTTAAAAATCCAAAAACATTCAGTTTGTTTTATATTTATTTTATTTTCTATTTGTGTTCTATTGAAAGGCTTTAAAAATTGTAGAGTTTGTAAAAATTACAAAAACATAAATAAAAAGTAATCAAAAACCCAACAATAATTTTAGTTTAATTTTGTTGCTATTTTTGATACAACTGAAAAAATACATAAAGAGAGGTTGAGTTTGTGTGCATTAATTTCTCTTTAAATTATCTCAATGTTTTAAATAAATAAAAATATTTTGAAAAATAAAAAATAAAAATGGAAAAATAAATAAAATATTTACAAAATTAAAATTCCCTAGAATACAAATTCAAAAACACCCAAAAACCAAGCATGATGTGCATAGAGATTTTTTATTCTTTTCATTGATTTTTCAATGCATAGAATAACCCTCAGAAATTTTTCGCCTCCCTGAGTTCTATCTTGTTAGCTATACAGGTAAATTAAATAGAAATTTTCTCTTTCAACTTTTTCTTTATTGATTTTGGCCTGAGAATTGAATAAATTTTTTTGGTGAGGGATTTTTAGGTCTCCAACGATGATGCGCATATTTCTTAATATTTAATACCTTAATTCTCTCGATAACACTAATGGAGCAATTACCGAGGAGCTCAATGAGGGTAGTTAGGTGTTTCTTTTGACTTACTGTTTTTGGTTGTTTATACTTTTTTTTCCTTCTTGTATTTTTGTATATGATTTCTTACATATATTTCATTGATCATACCCATTGTATTTATTTCTATTTAATTTTTTCATATTTATATAAATGTGTCTCTTACACATTCTTGTGTTTCCTCTTTCTTGTGAGGGATCGACGAGCGAGGGTAGCATTCTTAGGAGCGCCGACTCACCCAAGCGAAGCGGAGGTGGGTTTATTCTTCACTGAGTCATAGGAGAGCATAGGAGGAGGATGAAATGGATGAGACCAATCATTTGGAGAAATTTTCATAGATAGTTTTTAGAATTTTTATTCATTCAAAGTTATTGTAAAAGGACACTATATACCTTGTTTGTGGGGTGTGTTTCAGTAAGTGTCGGTGCACTTGGGGGACCTTATCGGTTTTGTTTTCTACCACCTTGTTTATATTTGTTTTACACGATTTTAGATGCTTGAACCCTTAGTGATATGCTTTATTAACTTTCTTGAGTCACGTAATCGATTAGGTCCAAAACCCTAAACAAGAATTTCTGCACCTATAGAGTAGAGCGTAATTTGGACTTAGTCAAATTAATTGGTTTTTTCCTGCTAGTAGAAGGTATTGCTAGGAAGGTTCTCATGCATCATTTAGGTTAGTTTATTTTTTGTATTTAAATTCTGTGTGGATCACTCTACATGTAGAGTGTTAGCATCAAGGTACGCATCATCTATCTCCTGCATGCATCATTGAATTTCATCGTACATTGGCTTTTCCGACTTCCTTGTTTTCTCTCACAAAATCCAAATAGGAAATTGTAAATTCGGTAGTCGATTCATTGAAAAAAATCCAAAAAAAGTGACAACTTTAAAAAATCAGGACTACTAAAGAAAACTCGACCCTAAAACTAAACGAAAGGATAATCGTAATTGTTTTGGGGAGAGTAACCCCCTCATTGTTTGTAGAATAGAGTGAGTAAGAGACACACACAAGGACATTCCGGATTTTCATTTAGATTACTAATTTTGTAAAAATGACTAGCTTCTTCTCAGTGAGGGAACATAGGTAGCCATTTTATGGTTCGTACTTCTCTTAGCAGAGTGGGTGGTTAAAAGGACACAGTGTAAGGCACCGTCCTTACATAACACGGGTAGCCGTTTTACAGTATGTACTTACACCGATACTAGCTGAAAGTGGATGCAACTAGCCGTAAGAATTTGGACCAGTCATTAGGAAAATTCCCGACATCTAACAACTTGTTAACTCCTTCTAAAATTGAATTTATCACCAACTAAAATTAAAAAGATAAAAGGCTAAACTCTTATGGTCTCCAGTTGTGTCAGTTGGTGAATTGGGGGTTTGTTTTGTATTTGATTGCTAATGCTAGAGATCCTTCCGCGTACTTCACGCCTTCTACTCGTTCTCTTCTTGTTTGACTTTGTGTTCTCACATCTTGCCTCTTCATATCGAAGATGTTGTATTGGAGCATTACTCGTTAGGATTTTGCATACTCATATCATACTTTTAATCGGTCGTCTTCTACTCAGAAAGACTCACTTCCTGAGTATTCCTCTTTCTCCACTTCACCATTCACCTCATCAATCAATCCATTGTTCAAGATTTACTCTAATCTTGAACTATCCTTTGGGACTCCATCATTCTTGAAGACTAATCTAGTGCAGTTTACACTTGCAGAAATCGAGACAGTGCACTTGATGCCACCAAAGGGCAAGGGCTCCATGGTTGAGGAGATCAAGATCAACAATACCATGTTATCCTCCATTCAAGCCATTCTGGCTCAGTTGACAGAATAGGCGGACTTGCATGATGGATCAAGAGTCACTATTCTCGAACTGAGGCAAGATAGGAGGGAGGAGGATAGAAACCATGTAGGAAGTGGGAATGAGGGAGAAGAGCATATAGAGCTAGTGGCTAAGCTCTCACTCAGAGAGTCCTATAATTTAGGAGCATGACAGACAAATACATGGATTTGTATTCCTGCGATTCATGAGCATTTCGAGCTTAAGCCCACATCTTACCATTACTCCCCTTATTCCTTAGGAATATTAATGAAGAACCTTATGTCCACCTCCAACAATTTGATTGCGAATGCAACACGATCCATTACCGTAATATACCTTTAGAGGTAGTGAAGATGACGACGTTTTCTTTCGCTTTATAAGCAAGGCCCTATATTGGGTAAATCATTTAGGAAAAGATGTCACAATCTAGAAAGAGTTGAGATCTGCTCTTCTAAGCAAGTATTACCCACTTGGATGCCTCAACCAAATGCGATCACTGATAGCAAACTTTTCCCAAATGTCCCATGAGACTATTCACGAGGCATGGGAAAGATTCAAAGAATTAACGAAGAACTGCCCCCATTGAGACATTCCAAAGACAAGCCTTATGGAGAACTTATTTGGGGGTTTGAGTCATGAAAACCAGAAGCTGGTAGATGCCACTTGTGGGGGAAGTCAATTCAACAAGGACGAGGATGTCATATACCAGGTTTTTTAGGAGATGGTAGAGAGATCTGCAGCTGTTTCTTCTTCACATGCATTCTAGAAGCATCCCGTCACTTCTCCTGCAGTATTCCAAAAGGATGTTGACAAGATGGCATCACATGATGTGGATTGGTGGACAGTGCAGATCTGACCATCATAGGAAATCACCTATCCAAAGTGGACATAATCGAAAAATGGTCAAAGGTTGAAAGGATCCAACTTATCGAACATAGGACAAATAACCTAGATAAGATGGATGAGATAACAAAGCATCTGGAGCTTCTTGTGAGTACGATCAACGCATGCTAGAGTGCGAGTGAAGCAGCTGATACTTCTTCTTGGAGCAGATTTCTTCAACCCAGTAGAGTATCGGAGGACCGTCCATGTTTCAGCACGTTTACTACGTACGGACCCCTGATCAGGTCTAGAAGCAGTCTCATGAGATAGTACCATACGAAGAGGAGGTTTTATACATTCCTGAGTAGCAGTCTCCACTTCCAACTATCATTCAAGAGGTGAATGGTATCTGGTTCGACCGAGAGCGCAACAAACCCCATCCATCATGGCATGGCCAGTAGGGTTCCTAGTAGGGTTAGAGACCGACCACCAGCAGTTCCAGCCTCATTTTCAGTCTCCATCTCACTTCCAAAACTAGAGACATGGCCAACAGCAGATGCAGTCTGCATATTTTCCACAGCCTTAAGACCACCTATAGCCTGCATCGTTTGGATAGTACACACATCCTCCTCCTGCTCATTACCAACAATATGGATACCACCAGCCTCCTCACTACCAGTCTCAGTGACAACCTATCATTGAGCACCCAGAGTCACCTTTAGTTAATCCAGCACTTGAATATTTAGTACTGTTGATGTAGAACATGAATGACATTACTTAAAGGCTTGACGACCTAACCACCACAAAGACACTGATCCCAGTACAGGTCGAAGCCAATCCCAAAAACTTCAGATGCAAGGAGCAGGTAGCCCATGATCCATCCACACCCTAGACTGTATGGCCCTTGATTTTACATGTTTATCTTACACCATTCATCTCAGGAGCGGTAGGATATTGCGTCCACCTTCACAGCCATTAGGACTGGTAGATCAACTAGTGAGAGAGCTTCACCTTCCACATCATCTTCTTCACCATTAGTGCAAATACCCAGTGTTGAGGCACCCGAGCATGGAGTTTCACCATCACCACCACCATTCAGAGAGAGATGCAGTTTACCGTTAGCAAATTGGGAAACTACACTAGTCGCAGAATTCCCTTCTACACCAGCAATAGCAACCCGTCCAGTTTTCGATTTTACTTCTTATACCCCTATTTTGGACAATACTATACAGACTGGTTTTGGTTGTCCAAATGTATATATGGATTCTATTTTGAATAATCGAAACTGACATTTGAATATTTCTTCTCATTCTGTGCCATTTCCTTCTACATTGAATAAAACAAAGAAAATCCAAAAATTAAAAATAGCCTATCATATCCAGGAGTGGTAGAGATCCTACAGAGCATATTTTCATAGATACCAGTCCTTAAGGCCATGGAGTACATACTTGTAGTGAAAAAAGGAATGAAAGAAGCATGTACTCAAAATCGTCAAAACAAGCAGAATAGACCAAAGAAAATAGAAAAGTACATCTTGACCATGGTCACAGTTCATGACATGAGCAACCTCCCGCCCAAAAAGAAAGATAAAGGATCACATCACATCCATTGCTACATATTTGATCAAGAATTTTATCGCACTCTTATCGATATCGGTTCATCCATAAATCTCATGCCGTCCTCTCTACTCACAGAGTTCGGGTTAGGCCCTTTTAAATCAACCAAGATGATACTTTAGTTTGCTGATATATCGATCAAGAGGTCGAGAGGAATTTTTGAAACCATTATCGTAACGGTGCAGGGAATGAGATTCCCTGTTGATTTTGTTGTCATGGATATGAACAAGCCGACACCATTATCCCATACCCCGATCATACTAGGTCGATCGTTCCTTCGAACGACAGAAGCAACGGTTGGTTACGGTAGTGGAGATATCATATTTCACTCTCATAGTAACAAGGTGAAAATTGAGAAGATCCCCAATCCTATGCCATCACCGCCACCTGATGTAGCAAATGAGAGAGAGCCAATTACACCAGACCTTGAGGACTGTGATTTTCTTATCGAGTTTAAAAAACATATATGTTTATTGATTTCAAGGATACCCAAGAGTTCCTTTCTTAGAAGGACCTTTTGGAAAGCATAATCGACATGAGATCCCTTGTTGATTCGTTTGTGTTGTTTATTGATGGGTAGTTTGAGATGATTTTGAGGATCAATCTGAGTGATTAGAGGTACATTATGATATTCCTTTTACACATCATTCTGAGATTTTTGTTGATATACCTCCGGTTGAGATATCTGAGCCACTTATTGAGTTCTCTGAGATATGAACTGATGAGAGACATCTTTCTGAAATTATTCCTGAGATATCTGAGCGCTTTGATAATGAAATTACATAAATTTATGAACATCCTAATGAGACGATCCTTTTTGAGCGCAGATCATTTGTTGTAGATCTTTCTGAGATTCAATTTGTTGAGGTGACAACAGCCAGTGGAAAGTTCACACAGTACATATCACATACCTTCTACCAATGTAGTTACATAGGTCATCATAGAGCCGATTCAGACCCCACCTGATCTAAAGAATTTACCATCAATGTTAAAATATGCCTTCCTTGTGAGTCCGCCTAGATGTTTCTGGTCATCCTCAGCTCGCAGTTGACCGATGAACAAGAATCTTGCATGCTAGAGGTTCTTGATAGAAACTGCAAGACCATTGGATGGAATATTTCAGATATCCGTGGGATTAGCCCAGCTTTATGCTCACATCATATCTACTTAGAAGATGGTTGTAAACCCTCACATGAGTATCAACACTGACTCAATCTGACTCCAAGGGAGGTTGTCATGAAAGAGATCCGGAAAGGGTGTGATAATGGTTTTATTTATCCCATTTTTTATTCAAAGTGGGTCAGTCCTTTACATGTGGTCTCAAAGAAATCCAGGATTGCTATCGTAAAGAATGAATGTGGTGAGGATATTTCAACCCGTGTACCTACTTCATGGTGTGTCTGAGTGGATTAATAGCGCCTGAATTCAACTACCAAGAAGGATTACTTTCCACTACCCTTTATTGACCAGATTATTGAGAGGTTGGCAATGAAAGAGTTCTTTTGTTTCTTAGATGGTAGTCGAGGTTGACGATCCCAAAATTACTCTTCTTAATTGATTACTAATTGGCATTGTAGGCGAGCAATTAAGATTGATAAAAAATGATGACATCGAGAAATGCTATGGAAAATCAAGTCTCAATGTGATCGGATTTATTTAATTTACTTGGGTAAGTACCAAGGTTGAACTCTGGGAGGTATAATGAGGGTCTCAAATTAATCTTTAAATGATCTGAAAAATTTTGGTTTTCAAAGTAGAAGAAGAGGAATATTTTTGGTGTTTTTCTCTTTTGCTAACTTTTTATGTTGTATTATTTAAAGATGTAATTAATTGCAAAAGGTAGAAACACAATGCATGAATTTGCAAAATACTCTTAATATAAGAAAAATGATGCTATGCTCTATGGTGGAAAATAAATTAATGCAATATTTTTTTGTTGATTTTTAAATTATATGTGAAATGATGTAATAATTTGATGAAATGATTATGAAAAATGAGTAATTAAGAATCAAGATGAACCAAGCATCAACCAATCTAATTAGCACTTTCTCCCATGATTACTTCCAATAACTATTTAATTATGCTCTGACTAGTCTCTCGAAATAACCCCTCAAATAATCCCCCCTCATTGAAAATTTCTCTAGCAAAAGAATCAAAAAATTAAAAGAAAAATGGTCAAGAATGAACAAAATAGAATCTTAATTAATTATTGTCAACTAATATCTAAGAAGTTGAATCTAAATGTTCAATATGAAAGATAACAAATCGGGGATCAAAATGGCACCGAAAACATTGAAATCCGATAACTAATTTTCAAGATATGAATAACTGAAGTTCAGGGTCTAAAATGGAGAATAGCGTATACCCTCGATCGGAGAGGACGATGGGTTTAAATAGTTAGATGAGCGCGGATAAGGGGATCCATGATCGTCGAAGATGGGAAAGGGTTAACCCCCGAAGGGAGGGGGAAGATAAGGTGTTTGTGCTTCCGACTGTCGGTGTGTTCAGCAATGCGAAAGGATAGGGCGATGGCGGTTGCAGTGAAGGGATAGAGCGAGTGGTGAAGGGTTGTTGCCGACAAGAAGATAGCAGGAGATGGTGAGGGATTCTAGGATGGTCGAAGGGGATAGGATTAGGTTGGTTGGAGAGAAGGGATAAGGGAGACGAGTTGGAAGGGTTCTAGCAGTTGGGTCTTGCATGAGATAAAGGAGTTTTAGTTGTGGAGGGCTTGGTCAATGAGCGGTGGAGGCACGCAGGTGGAGTTGGGTGGTCGACGTAGCAGGAGGAGGGTGGAGGATATACTCGCGTGTGATACATGTGATGATGAGGGAAGAAGAAGTCACATGCTAGGCACATGACGGGGAGAAGAGAGATGGGCTCACATGCATGGCACATGGAGAGAGAGAGGATGTAGGAGACCAGGACAGGTGGCCCAGTGACGAGACTTTACGTGGCATGCATTGACTAAAGATGTTGATCGATGCTTAAAATACAGAAATAAATACATTAAAAATAGTATTTGGACTCGAATGCATAAATGCTCGACACAAAAATGTTGATCTAAATACAAGCTAAATGTTCATGAAGGACTCAAGTGCAAACAGAATGCGGAATGCAATATATGAAACTTTTAGTGGCATTTTATGTATATAAAATACAATTTTTAGCTTTACGATTTTTATTGGATTTTTTGATGACAGATAAAACATGCAAAAATTAAACATGTTATGCAATGGACTTATATGGCATTTTTTGATGTTTTTATTAGTATTAAATAGGTCATAAAAATTAGGGATATTAATTATGTACAAGTGAATTAGGTTATAAGGCTCAAGTCAGAATTAGTGTTTTTAATTACTTTTCTATTTTTTATTTTGATTTTCATGTGATTTATTAAAACAATGAATAAATTAAAGAATTGAAAGAGAAAATAGTTAGAATGAGTGAAACACGCACATGAAATAATATGTAAAAAATCAGCGAAAATGTACAATGCAAAAGAAGCCCAAAACCCAACTTTCACAAATAAGCTCCGATTTTTATGAAATTGGTCTTGTTTTGAAGATATTTGAATGTACACTACTTTAACATGAATAGATGAAATCAGACACTATATGAGAAGGATATCAATGTTTTAGTCTATCTGATCTGAAAGTAAGATTTTTTTTCATTGGCCACTTATTTAAGTTAGCAACTTTTTTCTTATTTTCCATTTTTCTTATTAGTGATATGTACAGAATGGAGTTGGTTTTATGTCAAATCGAGTTAGTATGATTTAAATAAAAATGCATGAAATTAGGTGAAAATGCATGGATGATTATGAATGTAATATGAAGTGCTAATTTATGCAAATTATTTATAGATGCCTGAAAGTTAAGTTTATGAAGATAACATGAAAAATAACCTAAATTCTTGAGACAAAGCTCTATTTTAAGCTAATTAGAATGATGAATCATGCATTCATCAAGGTTATACTAATGTTGATATCGCACCTGAGGATAAAGAGAAAACTACTTTCACTTGTCCGTTTGGCACCCACACCTTTAGATGGATACCATTTTGATTGTATAATGCCCCAGCTACATTTCAAAGGTCTATGTTGGTCGTATTTGCCGACATGGTGGATAGTTTTGTAAAGGTCTTCGTGGATGATTTCTCGATCTACAGGGATAGTTTTGCCACATGTCTTGCTCATTTAGACCAAGTCCTTCAACGTTGCTATGAGGTAGACCTAGTGCTCTCTTGGGAGAAGAGTCACTTTATGGTGACTAATGGGATTGTATTGGGCCACATCATCTTTAAACATAGTATGGAAGTGGACCCATCTACGATCGATGTGATTTCCAAGCAAGAGCCACTGTAGAATTTAAAGCAG
Source organism: Ottelia alismoides (assembly GCA_037367405.1). NCBI lineage: Eukaryota > Viridiplantae > Streptophyta > Magnoliopsida > Alismatales > Hydrocharitaceae > Ottelia > Ottelia alismoides. The sequence continues at coordinate 157,566 of JAZKJV010004514.1, read as the reverse complement.
TTGAGATAATTTCTGGGACATGTTAGATTCTATAAGCGGTTTATTATGGACTTTAGCAAGATTTCCATACCTTTGACTGAGATTTTGTGCAAGGAGAGCGAGTTTGTTGTTTTTGGGAAAGTTCTCCTTCCATTCAATCAGATGAAAGACATGGTTACTAGTGCTCCTGGCCTATAGCCACCTGATTGGTCTCTCCCCTTTGAGATCATGATGGATGCGTCAAATTTTGCATTTGGAGCTATTTTAGGTTAGAGAAGGGATGGGATACCATTTTCTATACACTATGCTAGCAAGACTCTGGATGAGGCACAACAGAATTACACAGTTACATAGAAGGAGATGTTAGCAGTTGTGTTTGGATTAGAGAAGTTCAGATCGTACCTCCTCAATTCCCATGTTATTGTGTACACGAATCACATACCATACGGTACTTACATGCAAAGAAGGATTCCAAACCATGCCTTATCAGATGGATCTTTCTTCTCCAGGAATTTGGTTTAGAAAAAGAAACTCTGTATATTTGCTATCTTTCTCTTTGAATGAGATCTCAATTCTAGCTACAGTTTAGAGATTTGAGATAATTAGAGTAAAAAATGGTGTGGCAGATCACCTTTCCCGCATTACAGATGCAGAGACTTCTGAGCAAAGTATAATTTCTTTTTCGAAGACCATTCCGGATGAGACCATTTTATATGTGGTCTCACTCCCATGGTATGCTGATATTTTGAACTATCTTATCTCCATGAAAGTTCCACAAGATTGGCTAAAGCACAAGGTAGACATATTTCTGTTAGAGATACATTATTACCAATGGGAGGATCTATACCTATTACATGAAGGTGTGGATTGTATCTAGAGAAGATGCATTACTCAGGTGGAACACACCAATGTACTTGATCACTGTCACAAATTAGAGTCTGGTGGGTATCATTCAGGGAAGCGCATGGCAACAAAGATTTGACAGAGCACCCTATGGTGGCCAACATTATTTAAGGATGCTACAGTGTATGTTCGAGGGTGTACTGACTGTCAAAAGATGGGAGGAATCGTTGGTTCCAGATACCATGACCCTGAGATATATACAAATTTTTCATGTTTTTGATGCTTGGGGCATAGACTTCATGGGCCCATTTCCTATCAGTGAGGGATATCAGTACAAGCCATTTCATTAATAAAGAAGTCAAGAAGCTTGTGAAGGAGTACGTCATTGAGCATAGGGTTGTGTCTCGTTACCACCCATAGAATAATGGCTTGGATGAGATTTTAAATAGGGAGATCAAGACGATATTGCAAAAACTTTTACGACACATAGGAAGAACTGGTCCCATATGCTTGACTCAGCTCTATGATCTTATCGGATGGCGTACAAGTCTCCGTTGGGTATGTCTCCCTACAGATTGGTGTATGGAAAGACTTGCCACCTACTAGTAGAATTAATTCACAAATATTATGGGCACTTCGTGTATGTAATTTGGATTATGAGAAAACAAGAAAGAGAAGTAAGTTGGATCTGAATAGATTACTAGAATTCTAAGACTTTGCATATGACAACTCACTCATGTAAAAGTAGAAACTCAAGCGTTGGCATGATAAACACGTGAGAAGGAAGAATTTCTCACCTATCAAAAAGTTTGGTTGTTCGATGCTAAGGTGAAGTTGTTTAGAGGAAAATTGAAAAGTAAATGGTCATGACCGTTCATTGTGAGAGCGATGCGTGACAATGGTAGTGTTGTCATATCCAGGTTGTCATCTGATGCGCAACCATTTGTTGTGAACGGACAGCTTCTGAAGTCGTACCTAGATCACGGTACATTCCTATCCATAGTTGATTCTATATATGTGGTATCAAATGACAACTTCTTAACATCATCTGGCCTGATACATGAGCTAATTTTCTTTCGTATATATCCACTCATTTTATTCTTTCTTCTCCTGTTTTTGTCGTTCACCATTTTTTCATGTGTATATGATATTCTTACGATGTACTATATCCTAAGTATAGGGGGGTGAATGATTTGTGTTGTTCATATCCGTCTTGTTTCATCACTCTTGTTGTTGCTTAGGGATTCTTTACCCTAAGTATAAGGGGAGTGATGTTGTTTATACCGTCTTTTTCATGTTTTTAAATTCTTTTTTTTATTCTGATCTCTCGCTTGGCCTTCAACTTGTTGATATTCTATACATAGGGACTTTTTACCCTAAGTATAGGGGAGTACGAGTCTAGTTGTTGAGTTTGTTCATTCTCTTCCTCGGTTTTCCATATTTGTATAATCTTATATAATTAGGATTATTTGATCCTAAGTATAGGGGGATCACTGACTTCTAATCTTTTCGTCTATTAATTGAGTCATTGTTGTATAGGATTCTTTTCACTTTTCTATACTTAGCACTAGTTATGTCTTCCTTTGTATCTCTTTGATCACTATAAGGACATAATTCGAGCTAAGTACATGGGGGTGTTGTATATATTGTATATATACTTTATCCATAACTCGTACTTTTATTAAAATATGTCTATTATTTAAGAAAAAGAGTTTTGAAAAATGATTCGAAAAAACTTTTGAAAAATGTTTGCAAAAAAATTGTTTGTAAAAACATTTGTAAAATTACTTGTAAAACTGTTTGTAAAGATATTTGTAAAAATCTTTGTAAAAATTATTTTTGGACAAATTTTTACAAAATTTATTGCAAAAATGTTTTGTTTGTAAAATTATTTTTTGTATCAAAATAAAGTTTATTGTACAAAATCTTTGCAAAAAGTTGTTTGTAAAAATGCTTGTAAAATGATTTGTAAAAATGTTTGTAAAATTGTTTGCAAAATTGTTTGAAAAACATTTGCAAATGTGTTGAAAAATTTTTGGAAAATCTTTTGTAAAATAAATTGAAAATGTTTGTAAAATGTTTGTAAAATTATTTTGTCATGTGGGATATAAATTATGGGATGTATATATATTCATAAAATCCACATGTGTATACAATCTTTGATCACTTCTCCTCATGTAAATAAAATTCTTTCTTTCGTATATAAAATTCTCTTATAAAACTTGTATCTATACTTTTTTATAAAATCCCCTTGTATAAAAGTTGTATAATCCTTGTATATATTCAGTTTATTAATTCTTTTTTATGAAAAATTGCTTAAAATACATAAAAATTCGGAAAAACCATTGAAAATACTTTCAAAAAGATTTTCCTTTTATTTATTTCAAAAAAATGATTTGTATATACTACTTGCATTTGCATGTCCATTTTTCCAAATAGTATTTTCTTTTTAAAATAGCATGTAATAAAATAGAAGAATGGAGCCTGGTTAAGACCTTAATCCTCTTAATTTCAGAGGAACCTTATAGGAACTAGAATTGAGACTTTTCAAGTCATAGAGAATTAATTCTTTAAGTCCACAAGACTATGTTAACATGTCATCTTTATTAGTCTAAGTAGAATATTTCACAACACACACATGATTCTTCTAGACAGTGGCTTAACTTGAACAAGCAATCTACACATAACTCTTCATGAATGAGGTAATGAGGGGAAAGAACCCTTTATCTTGGTGTAGCACACGGGTGTCTAACAACTAGTGGAAACATCCATACTCCTCTAAGGAGTGTAGTGCATCTCAACCTAGTCTATTGACACCGATGTCTAATGACTGCATGTTGTGGGTTGCAATAAAGCTTCAAAAGAGGGATAGTCTACTGGCTCAAGAAGAAGAACTCCATATGTATATATTGCACATTTGTGCATATGTCAAAAATATATATATAATTGCAAAAACTCGAATAAAGGGGACAAGCCTGATTGAAAATAAAATGCATTTTGGAGTGTATATAGTTGAAGAAGCAAAGCTCATGTGATTCATTATTTCATCTCATGGAAGCTTGCAGTTGGATGACTTGTTACACTAGTCATGCATTCAAAGATAGGTAGCTACACTGACTACCATCCATTCTCTTCTTTCCCCCACTTCTTGAGCTAGTTGCACTTTAACTAAGAAGGGAATACCCTACTCCTCGAGGAAAGAGTTGCTAGACCCGAGAACTAGAGTTACCTTGTTGAGGGAAGTTGTTTGCTTGTCATTTTTTAGATGAGGAGCTATATTTCACTTACAATGTACAAGAAAAGATTCATAGTCATAAGAATTTACGTATGTAGACTTGTTATGATCTGACTGTTGAGGCGACTTGAATAGGAGTCTTGTGGAACTTGAGGGATGTTAGGTTTTAAACCCATTTCCAAATAAGGTTACACCAAACTAATAATCCAAAGGTCTGATCGAGCTCCACACTACAATTTTATGAAGATAAGTTTATATTCAATATTGTTCTAAGTTATTTATTTTTCTTTTATTATTTTTGTTTTCTTTTATTCACTTATTCTTTTGAATAAATGTTTGCTGAGGGACTAGAAAAGGTAAAACATAGGGTGATGATGAATATGCATTTCATCATCTTTATTCATTTATTTTAGCTTAAAATACCTTATAAAACACATGTAAATATCACTAAATTCATTCTTTTACTAACTCTGCTTCTTATGTAAATATTGTATATTTATCATTATTTTAACCTAAAATAAATAAAGAAAGAAATAAAGAAAAATAAAGAAAATAAAAGATTGTATATATGCAATAGATACATGCTGAATTAGACATAGAGAGAAGGTCAAGACTTGACCCGATCGACATGGAATAAATGAGGTGGAGATAAGGCCTAAAACACCAAAACTCCAGAACATTCTCTTATCACCTGCATATATTTATTAGATCTACTATATTGCCAGTTGACCCAAGTCAACTAGCTTGTCCTCGCCAAATTTCTGCTCAACCCGCATTCCGTTACTTTGTCACACATTTTTCCCACAAGCATCTTTCACTAAGTGCTCCTGCTCTCTTCTCCATTATTATCGCACATTCAATCCTGTTGATCTCTAGCCAAACGATTCCACTAAACATGCCTTGATCTACACCCATTTTGAAATTCAAAATCCATCGGAGTTCATTGTATAAATAATATGCTTCCACCTCCAGCGAGGTTTTAATTTGATTTTAGCCAAAGATCACCCGCGATCAAGTGGCAGGGTTTATGCTCTTGTGACAAAGGAGCAGATCCCTGATCTAGAGAGTGAGTTTGGTGCCCAAGATAACGGTTCAACTGTGTCATGGGAGACCTCCGTCGCACGTTCTGTCTCTACGCCTTTATCTGCAGATCGAGGTAATTCCATCCTTCTACCTTCTCCGTAGGGAACTAGATAGTTTATCTTTGATTTAGATTTTCTTTTTCACTTTGATTTAATTTCAATCTCCTAGATCAGATCACCATCTTCAACCTACGATGTGCATGATCGCAGACCACCATCTTCATCAGAGATCACCATCCATCCACCATCTTCTAAGTTTCTGACCTAATCATTTGGTCGAAGCTTCCTTTGAGCACGAGCTTCAATTGCAGGGTCAAACCACCAAGTAGTATCACTAGAGTGAGACCTGGGTGGTTTACATGTTGTTGAACCTAAATCAACCCCTAGATCCACGCTTTAAGATCTTCGAGCTTCCCGACGATTGATAGAGGAGGATCTCATGATGCGACATCACTAGTCAGAAGTTGATTCAGACAGAGGGTGATCAATATTCGCTTGATCGAAGTTCTTTGGAGCTCAGCACTTCCCAGTTCATCCATATCATCTAATAAAGCACCCGTTTAGATCTCAGCCACCATTTTGCCCCAATTTGTAGCTGTGAGATCCATCTTCCAGATATGAACGACACCCTCCATTCTAGATCAAATATCCACCTTTCGATCAGATTTGCAGCGCATCAGAGTCATCCAAGGTCCCACGTCAATAAAAGGGTATATTTGCATCCAGAACCGTGCCTTTATTTCATTTTTAAATAAGTCCTTGTGAGGACACGTGTTCTCTTATCTTTATTTAAACATTTGCATGTTTTCCCTTTGTATTTATTTCATTTGCACTTTAGTTACAGTTTGAGCTGAGTTTTTGTTTTGCACATTATCTATGGAAAATTTGCAATAAAAGTGTTTTATTTGTGCGTTATTATGAAGCCCCTAGAAATATTTTATTTGCATTATAGTCCGGTCGAGCAAGGTGTAGGTGCTCTTTAGTCTACGGGATTATTTAGACTTTTTCCATTATTAATCATGCATTTTTCACATGTGTTATCATTTAGCCTTACAAATTTAAATAATTGCATTTAGGCCCTTGTGAGTCTGCATTTATATAACATATCAAAAATCAAATAAAAAATATCAAAACTTGTTTAAAAATTCCATAAAAATTCCTCTATGTTCCTGTTACATCCCTCTTTCTTAGATAAATTACATTTTTTTATTTTTTTAAAAAAATCAAAAACTCCATAAAAATTCCATGTTTGCATGTGAAAATCAATATAAAATATAAAGATTGCATGAAATTTTTTTAAAAAATTAATGATTATTTCTTTTGATTTATTTGAATTTCTGTAAAAAATTGGCATTTTATCCGATGTAAATACCATAAAAAACATAAAATAATCAAAATCATAAAAATAAATAAAAATTCTTTTAAAATCCAAAAAAAATCATAAAACTCCTCTCTGGAAAATATAAAAAATGCCTTTTTCATTCTATATTTTTTTAATCATTTTTTATTTTATTTGATTTTAAAAATCCAAAAACATTCAGTTTGTTTACTGTTTATTTTATTTTCTATTTGTGATTTATTTAAAGGCATTAAAAATTGTAGAAAATTTCGAAAATAAAAAAAACACTAAAAAATTATTGAAAACCCAACAGTAATTTAGTTTAATTTTCTGGCTATTTTTAATACAATTAAAAAATAAAAAAAAGAGTGGTTGAGTTTGTATGCTTTTATTTCTTTTTAAATTATCTTACTATTTTATATAAATATAGTAATTCTTTTGCAAAATATACAAATATAAAAATATAAAATATAAATCTAAATAAAAAATTGTAAAATACCATAAAAAATACAAAATTAAAAAAAACCACAAAAACCAAACATAGTGTACATAGCGATTCCTTTATTCTTTTCATTGATTTTTCATTGCATAGAATAACCCTTGAGATTTTTGTAGCCTCCCTTAGTTCGATCCTATTAGCTACACATGTAAATTAAAAAACAATTTTCTCTTGCTACATTTTCTTTATTGATTTTTTCTTGAGAATTGAATTTTTTTGTTGATGGATTTTCATGTTTGCAACGACACTACACATATTTCTTAATATTTAAAACCCTAATTTTCTCGATAAAATAAGAACCGAATCCAGAAGTTTTGACTAGCTTCTATCCATCGACTCACGTAATTCATGGCAAGCAGGATGTATTCCTAATCGTAATTATTAGGGATTGTACCCATAAAATCAATGCCCCATGCATCGAACACATTAGAAACCTGAATGAATTTAAGGGGCATCGAATCTTTTACGCTGAGGGTTCCTCCCATTTTCTGACAATTAATGGAAGCATTGATGTATGATGTGGAATACTTGAATAGTGTGGTCCACCAGAGGACACAGTGCAATATCTTTCTTTTCGTTCTACTTCAAGAATAGTGCCTACCAAATTCGAGTTTGTGACAATGCTCGAGGACACATGTGTACTCCTCCTAAGAAATACATCGATGCCATATACAGTCCACCCCTTCCCATAAATAGGTGTGGATCTTCCCACTGGTATAAATGGATGTCGGACAAGAACTTGTCCTTCTTGATTCTCATCCAATCATGTGGAACCACCCTAGAGATGATGTAGTTCACAACATCGGCATACCAAAGGACATATCCAATGTTGAGAATGAATTCATCAAGAAAGATTTCTGTGATTGGTACACTGCTCAACTGAGTATCTAGGCATTTAATTCTGGATATATGATCTGCTACCACATTCTAAACTCCAGGCCTATCTCTTATTTCTATGTTGAATTCTTGGAGGATAAGGATCCATCTGTATAGGCATGATTTGAAATCCTTCTATTGCTAAAAATATATGATAGTAGAGTGGTAAGTATATATGATGATTTTAGATACAAGAAGAAAGGATTTGAACTTCTCCAAGATGAAAACCACTAGCAACAATTCTTTCTCTGTAAGTGTATAATTTCTTTGTGCATCGTCTAATGCCTTGCTGGCATAGAGAACGACATATGGTAGTTTTTTTCTTTTTATCCTAATACATCCCCAACTACGAAGTATGATGCGGTTGTCTTGATGTCGAATGGGAGAGACCAATCTGGTGGTTGTAGGAGTGGAGCATGCGTGACATGATCTTTGAGCTAATAAAAAGATTGGAGAACATGCTGATCAATAATAGAATTAGTCTCTTTTTTATAAAATATCAATGAGAGGTCAAGCAATCTTGTCTAAGTCATTAATGAATCTTCTTTAAAAAAGAAATTTAAAATATTGTATATATTTGGTTTGATTTTAAAAAGGAATTAAAAATACAATGAAATCACAAAACAACTAAAACATTTATTTTTATTCATTAAAAATGCTCGCAAAAATTCTTATTTCATTAATTGACCTCTCTCGGTTTTTTTGTCAACATGAAACTTTTAGATCTCATCGTGATCTACAAATTTCATGTTTTTACTTTTTTTATTCATCCTCCTACTATGTCTTCTTAATTTCCTTTAGTTTCCTCATTTTTTTGATTTTTCTGGAGTCGCCACACAACTGCCTCTTCTTGAGCCACCCGTCACCACCTTATGCCTTGGATCAGCCCTTGTCTGCCTCATCGTGGTCGTCCAGTGGCTCTTCCATCTCATCCTGTGGATCTGCAGCCCAGATCTCATCTCCACAGTTCCTTAGCGCCTAGATCCCAGCTGCCCAATCTAACCCTATCAAGAGGCAAAATTTCCTCCATGCCACCCTTATTCCCATAGCCATTGGATGAATCCCAGATTAATTATGGACCGCATGCCCATGCCCGCTCTCCTTTCGCAGGATCAGGTCCTATGATCTTATCTAGGCCCCTCATCCGTGCCCTCCTCTAGGCCTTTGAATCATAAGATCCAACGGTCCAGGTCATTCTTCTTCCTCTAGTAATGCATCTCGCTGTGTTCCTCACCTCATCGCACCTTCGTCCCCTTCCTTTTGTAGAACCCACAACCGACCACCTCTCTGCCTCTTCTCTCTACCTCTACATCATCCCAAGATTCGCCATCAACGCGCAACCATCACTACACCCCTCCATAACTTCATGCCCTCACTTCAGCCATTGAAACTTCTCCTAAAACCAAGCTTGTAATGCCTATCTACCACCTATAAATCCCTCCTCTCCACTACCCAATCGCCACATCCACCACTTCGTGGAGCTCCACCTAGCCCCTCTTCCTCTCCTCGTGATAGGAGGAGGACGAATCGAGGGGCCAAAATGGTTGACACCTCCAGGTGTGATCCTTGACTGATCGGCCAATCCACGGTATCTCTTCGATGCCATCGAGCCCCTTTCTCAGGACGAGCGTGTTGAGTGAAGACCCAATGTCCCCTGGACCTCAGCACAGGCCAATAGCTCCACCAGTACCCCTTCTCCGATAAGGTACCTTTCTCACCCTTATTCCCATCAATTTTCTTTGACTAATTCCACTCACACTCACATCCATTCCATTCTCCGACCATCTTTGAAGCCTCGCCATCCACTGCAGACCTTCGCACCTACTCCTCTTTCTCCAGAACCACTCCCCGCTCTGACCCATCTCCTCCGCCGTCAAAGCAAAGGAAACCAAAGTCCTCCATTCTCTACGCCCTCTACAAGCCTTCATTTACCTCACTTACATACGCACACCATCGTCAAGGGTATTACTAACTTCTGCAAGCCCAATTTTTCCCAGTGGTCGGATGTTCTGAGGTGGCTCCGATGTAGGACTTCTTCTCCGATGTAGCTTCATTGATAGCAGCTTCCGACCCTCCTCGTGTATCCTCTCTCATATAAGATTTATCGCCAAGGCTTCTGGGATTCTCTTCGACCCTAAGGGAAGCAAATGGACCATGCAGGAGCATCATAGGGCTCGCCAAAGCCCCACCATGTCCGCCGCAAGAGGCGGTGGTGCTGATGAACCCAATGTACTGGTGCCATCCGATCGAATCGATTAGACAACCTAGATGATGTCCCGAGTCTCCACACCTACCCTACTGGCTCGGATGGACCAAGCTGCCTCCCGATCCTACAAGAGCCAACACGTGGCCCGAACGACAACCCCCGCTCATCGATCCTAGCCCACATACGTGCACGACACGTGCGGGCTGGAAATATTGCACTGAAGATCTCAAAATTCTTTAGATTTATAGATATGTCCAAGCATATGTGCATCATGTGCGTGCTTGGACAAATTATAGGGAGGTCCTATTAGTTGCGTGAAATTTCATAAATTCCCTCGTGTAAAAAGGAAACATTACACTAGGGTCCCTCCAGCTTTTGCTAATTTCAAATAGGTTCCTCCGGGGGCCCATTTGTGATATTTATCTTTATATTTCATGCATTTTTGTTACATTTTCGCCCTTACATTGTTTTTAGCATATCTTAAGCATTTTTAATGCAATTTGAATGAGTTTTGTTCCATTGTGTTGCATATTTTATTCTTTATTTAATGGCATAGTTTAATTCATGAGTTGACACTGAATTATAGTTGCTAATTTTTGGATGATATATAGTGTCTCATGCTCACTATTTCAATGGTGTTAATAACCCTTATTGTGTAATTTCATTTGGAATACAATCCTAAATTTTATTGCTTGTTTATACGATTAATTAAATGCATATATGTCTTGCATGTTTATCTGTTGCATCTCATCATATATTATATTCATTCATCTCATTGTTAATTGCATTAAAAACTAAACAAAAATGCATGCATCATTTCATGAGGATTGTGCCTGCATTTCTATATCATTTTATCTGTGCATATGAATACCTATAGTCGAGAATATAATTGCTTAATATTTAGTCAATAATTTTTTATAAATAGACAAGGAGGATCGTGTCCTTGTGTTTGACCTCGGTATACATGTCAAGTAAAAAAATAACTTCCACATATTCAAATGTGTGGTTTTTGATCGATCAAATTTCATCTCCTACGCTATAACTTTAGATTATTAATGAGACAATTTTCACCGGAGTGGTGTTCAGGTGAGGGGGCGGAGTTGGAACATCGTAGGCCTGATCCAGTAAGGATTGGGGGAACTGGAGTGCGGTGGGGTGACTAGAAGCGGTGAGGAAGTGAGGTGAAGGCATTTGGTGGGTCGGAGATCAGTCGGAAAAAGGTGGAGATGTTCACCGGAGCTAGCCTCCGACGAACTACATAATGGATCAATTAAGCTAAAACAAAAGATTAAGCAATAAAGTAAATACAGGGACTAAGATTAGAAACTAAGATCTATTTGAAAATTAAAGAACTAGACCTCAAGTCATATGGAACCGATGAGATGGGGACCTCACTTCCAAGGTGGTAAAAGATGGTGTAATGCAACTCCTACTTCGTCATCTCAATCCTCCAAAGAAAGGGTGAAATCCCTATTACGAATCTCAAGCCATGGATCACCAGAAAAGGGGAGGAAAAAGAGTAGAAATGATTCGAAAAAATCAAAGAGGAAGAGGGGAAGCTTATGTACAGGATGGTGAAGAGGGTGCAAAGATCGAGGGGTATCGAACCAATCAATGGAAGATTGGATGAGGATTTCATTCAACATGGATCACGGTTGTACGAGGAAGACATCTTAGGAAGGGTCTAATCCTCCTCGTGTGACGTATCAAAGAGAAGAAAATCGAGAAGTATGGGGAGCATCATACCTGACAAGGCTAGGAAGTCAGGTCAGACAGTTGACCATAGTCAACTAACGATGCCACCTAGTTGGTCCACATTGACCAACCTAGAAAAAATAGTAAAAATGATTATAAAATCAATAATAAATATTAAAAAAATTATCAATTTCATGATATAAAAAATGTTTATTTTTTATAATATTTTAATATGATTTTTATTTATTTATTTGAGTTATTAATTAGAAATTAATTTTTAGGGTTCCATTTATAGTAGACTTACCTATGTTTTAGGTATTCTATTTTCTGTACTTTTTAATTTATTATTTTATGCTCTTATTTTATAAAATTATAAATTATTTTTATATATTTAAATATATTTTTATTATATTCTTCTAATTATAATATATACACTTAAATAAATAGTGGTATAAATGCTATAAGTATATGTATTGAAAATTCATCTGTGTATTTTTGTGCAGTATTTTATTTTTATGTTTACTTTGTGGTTTTATTTTAATTTTATTATGTAAATTTGTTATAAATAATATTTACAAAATTATAAAAATATAAAATTGCAAAAAAAAATAAAACGAATAAAATGACTACTTTATTCGAGTATATTGTACAGTAGTGGTCCAAAACCTAACTTTCACACCTTAACTCCAAAAAATATGAAACCACATTCATTAATCAGCTTATTACAAGTTATATATAATTAAATTGATTTTGATACATTTTGAATTTCATTTAGGATATATGGGTCTAAGAAGTTGGGATTTTGGTTTTTTATTTAAAGTACAAAATGAACACTGTATATTATTCTTGTATAAACTCAATTTTGTAATTTTTTACATTATGATCTACAACGTTTATGTACAAAAGTTTATTTATTTGAGGCATAAATAAGAAAGAATACAATAGGTTTCAAAATGGAATATTGATGAATTAAGAAATGGATTTATTGGTGATTATTGGCCCTTATCTCCCCCTACTTTATTCCTTGTTGAGCTAGTCATCAAGATGCCTAGGTCTCAGGGTTTAGGGTCATAAAATACCTTTGGTATTTTACTATTTTTCTTTTAGTTTATTTATTATAATTTTTGTAGTTAAAAATAATATTTTATACACAATAAATGGAATACATAATGAATGTTAATTTCTACAAGATAATGTTATATACATGCATTAGCAAGCTTTTTATGGCCTAAATAATAGAATAAAGATGATGAAATGGAGATTCATCACCTACCCTATACTTGCCTTTGCTAGTCCCTTGCAAACACTTATGAAATAAGTGCAGAAAATAAAAAGAAAGAAAAGAAAAATAAAGAAAGAAAGTGGATTGAATTTAATTCTCAAAGTTGTCTTCAGAAAATCAAAGTTTGGAGTTAAGTTGGACCTTTGGATTTTAGGTATGGTAGGAACCTTATTAGGAATTGGATTTGAAGCACAACATCCTTCGAGAATCCCAAAACTTTACTAACGTCTCTTCAATAACCAGGTCAGAATCCTTCAACTCATACGCAAACCTTTATGACTATGAATCTCACTTGTACAGTGCATGTGATAGTGGCTCTTTCCAACTGAAATGACTAAGAGACTGACTTCTCCAGTTTGACAACCTAACGATTCCCCAATACATGAACTCTTTCCTCGAGGAGCAGGGTATTCCCTTCTAAGTTCAAGGGACAACAAGCTCAAGAGGAGGGGGTAGAGAGAAGAATGATGGTAGTCAGTGTAGCTATCTATCAGAGGATGCATGGCCAATATATTCAAGTCATCCAGCTGTAGGATCACATGATATAATTTGAAGCTCCAGCTTGCTTATTGACTATACAAATATTTACACTCTGGCAGGCATTTTATTTTCAATCAGGCATGTCCAGGTTTTTTAATACTATGTACAACATCATTTACATATGGAGTTTTTCCTCTTGAGCCAGTAGACTATCCCTCTTTTGAAGCATTACTGCAACCCACACTCTCCTGTCTTTAGACGTCTCTGCTATTGGACGGGTTGGGGCGCACTTTCCTCCCTAGACGAGGACAAATGTTTCCACTTGTGTGCATCTCATATCGGAAAATCCAATCCCCTCACCACTCCAATGAGTTGAGCCAAGTTAAATGCGAAGGTGTCCAAGTTAGGTTATTATCAACAAGAGTCGTGTGTGTTCTCCGAAATACTCTACTTAGGCAGTCAAAATGGCATTGAACCAAGTCTTGTGATTCTCAAAGAATTAAGTCAACTAGACCAGAAGTACCTCAATTCTAGTTCCTATAAGGTTCTTTTGATTCGGTAGATTTAAGGTCCAACCAAGCTCCAATCTTCGGATTTTACGTAGACTTGTTCAATTATCATACTCGTTCCAAAAAAATGTCAATGTTATGTAAACGATATTTTTGTGATGCAATTTTCAAATTTTGAACTTTTATGAAATTTTGGAAAAGGTTTTGTAATTATTATGCAATTTTCAAAAAGATTGTTGCAAAATTTTTGGGATTTTTCAAAACAAAATATTTTGGAAAAGAAAAAGGTGGTACAATCACTTAGACGGTGATGCATCTTATTATTTATAAGAGTTCAGATTTTTAAGAATTTACACGAAATTTGTGATTATAAATATATATACAATTAATAAAGAATTTTTGTGTGATGTATATATTCCTCAAACTTATTTGAAAATGATTTTTCGAACATTTTTTAAAACTATAGTCAAAAATAATTTTTGCAATTTTTACAAACATTTACAAACATTTAAAAATCATTATGCGAAGTTTTTCCAAAAAGTATATAGATTTTCCAAATATTTATGCAACCATTTTCGAAACCATTTGCAAATAGTTTTCCAAAATGTATTTCACAAAAAGAAAAGAAAATTTTCCAAACAAAATATTTTCCCCATGGTTTAAAATATTTAACAAAATATTTTCCAAATAGTTCTCAAAACATTTTCAAAAAAAATTCAAACTGTTTTTCAAACATTTTACAAAAAATATTTTACCCGATTTATTAATCAGTATATACAAAAAGAATTTGAGGAACAATGCATGGCTTTTTATCGGTTGATTTTAATGAATTTATAGTATATATAGTATTTTATACAGAATTCTAGCCATATTCATTATTAAAATATGAAAGAACAAGTTATGCTAAAGTATATACACAGTATATACAACCCCCCTATTCATAGCTTGAGCTATGTACTCATAAATTAGAGAGAAAAGAGAAGATATAACTCGTACTAATTATAGAAAAACCTAAAGAATTAAATAATTAAAGAACGAAGAAATGAACGAATGAGAAGTCGACTGTCCCCCATATAAGGATCAAATAATCCTAAGTATAGGATGCTATACACAAGGCATGGAGGGTCAAGGGTGGTAATGAACAAATAGTACTCAGACTTTCTCCCCCTATACTTAGAGTAAGATATCCCCAAGTATAGAAAAAAAAAGAAGAGACACTGGAGGGGATCAAAGAGTGAAAGAACTCGCGATGCGCACCCCCCTATACTTAGGATAAAGTACATCCTAAGTATAGTAGACTGTCAAAAAGGGGCGACACCTTTTTGGTAGAAAAAGAAAAATGAAACTAAAAGAAGAAAAGATAGATGTAGATAGAAGAAGGGATCGAAGAGAGCATTACTCCCCCTATACTTAGGGTAAAAGAGCCCTATGTACATGAAACAACAAGAGTGATGAAATGACACTAAGAAAGAAAGAACACTCGGCTCTTCCACTCCCCATACTTAGTACAAAGTGTGTCCTACGAAAGGAAACACATGGATATGGGGTGGATAAGAGAAACGGTAGATGGACAGAAGAAAACAAAAGCGAATGTACAACGAAATGGATATACAAAGGATCAAGAAGTTAGAAAGTAGACCTTCTTACGCGACTCTTGAGGAATAGACCTGATAAGGTGAAGGTCGATATCGGGGTTCTCAGTAGATAAAACCCGATCAGGATCGACCTGGAAGGTATCCTCAGTTGTCCCTAGGTGAGAAGGAACTAACAGGTTAGTGGACGAAGTGCTCCTAGGACTGGCCTGAGGTGTCTCGCATATATCAAAGTAAAAAGGCCTGAACTCATTAATGGAAGTAGCCAAGTCATTTCCAGCATGGCGAGTCTCTCCCAAGTCGAAACAAAAAGAGACGAACTCATATGTGAAAGTAGTAAGGTCATGTTCGTCCTCTGAAGTCTCAACTAGATCATCATCCTCATCAAAAGGCCCCCATTTATTTATAAAAGTAATCGATCAAATTCGGCCACATATTTACAATGCTTGCCCTTCGCTCTAAGGTATCAATCATGTAAATCCTGCGGATGTCATTAACACTGTGACAGTCACAGGAAGAGGAAACTCCAAGGTCTATGCTTTCTGAGTCTTCCTCCATGTGGAGAAATTCTCGGGTCTCATCATTGGTCATAAAGGAAACCCCTCTGATATTAACAGATAGGTCAAAGGCCTCGGGATCAACTAATATAGGTGTAGGCACATCAGGTGCAGGTCTCTGGTCAGTTGTAGGTGTAGTGATGATCACAATGCTCCCATCATTAGGACGAAAGCGAATCTCTCCTGATCCGTAATCATTAACGACTCTCGCAGAGGAGAGAAACAATCATCCCGGGATAATTGGAGAGTACTCCCAAGTGGAGGATTTCTCTATGGGCAATACAACAAAATTGACAGTGTAGCTCATGCCCTGAATCCAGATAACAACGTTCTCTAGAATACCCTTCGACCTCTTTAATGATCCATCAGCAATCTGAATGATCATACTAGTTTTGGTGAGTGACTCTAAGTGAAGATATTGTACCATTGAGAAGGGTATGTTGCAAATTGAAGCACCTCTATTAAGGAGAGTGTGATCACATGAATAGTCAGAGATGGTGCATCTAAAGAATGGTGTAGTAGTGTTCCCTTTCCTATAAGAAGGGTGGTGGATGATGGTGTGGGAAATGGACATGGTCAAGATATGATGCTCAGATCTGCTCCTTCACTTTCTCTTCTTGGGTTGTGGAGCAGATAAACGGGTCATGGCCTAGAGAAGTGGGGATTTAATGATCTCATGAAAAGTGGCTACCACTTCAAGTTCAATCAATATTTTTTTGAATTTTGGATCTCCTCCATACAAGGGACGAGGTCGGAATCATCATCTACACAACGACAATGAAGAGCAGTTTGTACAGTGTCATCCTTGGGGTCAAAGGTGGGACATGTGGTGAGTGAATGTGTGGTCAAAGAATCTAGCAGGTGGGCCATCTCCTTACAGTCTGAATCAACAAGGTGTCTCCCAAAATATTTTTGTATTTTTAAATTTTGCTCATTTTTTTATGTATTTTTGGCGATTGAAAGCTCTCATATGAATCCTCGAATGAACCCATATCATCAAATGGTGAAGTGGCATTGTGGCTCTTATTTATGCTAGTGAGGTCATCAATCCTCTGTCTCATATGCTCCATCATCTGGGTCAAGTGCCCAAGGGTGGACGCCATGAAAGGTGACTCCAACAGATCAGTTTCGGGTGGGCAAGATGGTGGGTAGTGTGAGAGTGTTGGTGGTGGTTAAAAGACTGATGCCTGAGACTATGGATGAGGAGTATATGTACAAAAATTAGGAGCGAAGTCCTCCTGGAAAAAAAGCAGGTGCACCAGCTGGAGGGTACGTGTGATCCGAGAATTTCAGATAAAAAACACTCCAATTGACAATCTCTGAAACAAGAGAAAATGATCGAGAGAACATGATGGTCCAATCAAGTGGTGCGAGAAAAAGGCAAAAGTGCAGAGAAGATCGAGGATACACACAAACAATCACAGACAACTCTACACAAAATAATACCCCTTAATTCACCTACTCAATACGGTGAATATCGTAAAATTTCAGTCTTTTTATCTTGTTTGTTTTAGAGATAGGTGAGAATACAAAATTGCACAAACACTTAGGAGGCCTGGGATTGGGGCACTGACCTTAGTATGTGTGAGAAAATTAAAACGAATACAATAAGGAGGTTACTCTCCACAAGACAAATATTTTTATTTTTGATTTATTTTAGGGTTGAGTAAGCTCAACAGACTGACTTTTATTATTATTATTAGTTTTTTTATATTTTTAATAAGAATGCAAGAGCCTATTGAGGAGTCAATTGTTTCTATCTCCTAGATGATCAAAATCAGATGGGGAGAATCGGAAAAGCAATGCGAGGCGAAATCGATGATGTATGCTAAAGAGAAATGCTCACCTTGCCTCCAGGCCTCTTCATGCAAGGATGCTAAGAAGAATTGAAACCTATCTATATGTAAATGCAAAGCTGATGAAATTGCCCTAGATGAGAACATATTATTAACATGAAGCACAATATGCTAATCACCTGGAGAGGAACCGAAGGATCCGATCTTGGAGCCTCCTCGGTGCCCACCACAGTAGGTCTTGCATGCGGTTTATGGAGGACTCTCGTGACGCGTAGTTCCAAGACTAAGTGAAGAGCAATTCAAAATTTATAAGTCCAAATGAGACTTGGTGCATGCAATCATAATAAGATGTGTGTACTTAATCTATCATCAAGCAATCCTAATGCTAGGGATCAATCACACAAAAAAAGAAAAATAAAATCGTGAAACAAATAAAAACAAGGTATTTTTACCTGACAGACCCTATAATCATTTCCAATTACATCCGCGATATTTGAAACAACCTAATTCCTCCCTCGACCCCTTAAACTTGCTAACCCTTACCCTACAGACCATGTGGTTAACCTCCATCCATTTGCACGTTACATATAACCAGATTTCGTTACAACAAGATGTGTATTGACCCCTTTGTCTCATAAATTTACAAAAATGGCATTTGATCTTCAACCACACAAAGCCACATCTGCAATGGCTCCACCTCACCACACCTCCTCCTCCCCTCTTGTCGCTCCGCCCAGCCCCGAGCCGCTGCCTTCCCCTCCCCTTGCTCCTCTGCCCCCCCCCCTCTCCCACCTCCTCCCCTCCCGTTCCACCTCGAGCCACTTTTCTGCTGACCCTAACAATAAGAACAACACGCGTTGAGTGAAAACAAAATCCTATAACAACAAGCCCAATTCTATTCTTCGATTGGAATTTAGCACACAACAAACTATAGCATCGTACATCGATCTGCACATAAAAACCAGCAACATCTTCCATTTGCAAAAAGAATCACACAAAAAATTTACATTCCAAACAATCGGCACAAACTGGAGCATAAGATCAATGTAGTTGCACGACCATTTCAAACAAAAACAAAATGAACAGAAATAGAAAGAGAAGACTCGAACGCACGATCGATCGGGCACACCGGAGCAATCGTCGTCGAAGTGAGAAGAGTCAAACAGAGGTTGCCGGTTCTCAAAAAAAGGGTAAAAAATGGAGATCAATGACTGAAAATCGAGCGGGGGTGTGATCAACCTAAAAATAGATAGGATTGCATGTTATTTGTGAAGCGATCGATCGATTGAGATGTTAAGGGGGAGAGGGAGAGAGAGATACCATCAACATGGGAATGGGGAGCCGATCTCTATCTATGTTTGTGCAGAGAGGGGGAGAGAGGGAGTGGGAGTGGTTGATGGTCACGCCCCTCCTCTCTGAGTCTCGGCCGCCTCCTCCTCATTATCTCTATCACTCTCTCCACCTTCCTCAACGATGCACCCCTCCTCTCTGATCCCTCCCTCCCTGCCTCCTTCCTCCACCGCCGCCACCTCTTCCTCTTCCACAGACCCCATCCCCCACACAGAGGCCACCTTCTGCCCTCTGCATAGAAGCTGGCACCGCTCCCCCGTACAATGGCACCCCTCCCTTACATCGACGTCGACTCTGTGTCGCCTGGAGGCCGGCACCCATCCCCAGCACCCGCTAGTGAATTGGAGAAGGAAGGTGAAGATGAAGAAGAGGATAGAAGAAGGTACGAGGAAGAGAGGAATAAATCCAACCTTTAGATTTAATGTGGTTTGATTAACTCAATTTTAACCACCCAAGTTAGCTCAAGATGTGTTAATTTAACGGCATGGTTCGTGGAGAAAGATAGAGCAGGTTTACAGGATCGAGGGAATAATTAGATTGTTTTAAAGCTCGTGGAAGTAATTGGCAAAGATTATAGGGTCTGTCGGGTAAAAACCCTAAAAAGAAAAGCGAGAAAATGCGACAAAAACTGACGAGGGCCCCAAGGAAACTTTTCCTCAGGCATTGGACCTCATGAAGTAGGGCAGAGTCCTGACAATCCTGACTATTGCAATTAATATTTATCTCTCTCTCGCTTAAATTACAAATTAAATAAATAAAATGCAAGTGGGCACTATCTTGAAAAAATCCTACGAATTTCTTCTGTCGCTAGGTCAGAACATTGAACCAGCTTCACATGGGAGCGCAGGCGCTCCTAAGAGGGCCTCCCTCTATCCGTGATCCTCACAACAAATTCCCCAAAGAGGGTGTTTAGACAACACAACTATAATATCTAATAAATAGAAAATAAATAAAAGAAATTATAGATAAATAAGAAGACACGGGTAAAGAATCCAATCTACGCGACGTTGCTCCCAGGCAACGGCACCATTTGACAAACAAGATTTAGCTGAGGTCTTGTCCATCCAAATCGTGGATCAACAGTCATCGAAGTATCCTCAAACGAAACCATGATTCACTCAACAATTAACCCACAATAAGAATTAAGTCATGAAAAGCAAAATATGTGGAGTTAAAATTTATTAGAACTCTATAATGTTTGTGTATAGGTGTAAGTATTGTAGAGTGTCGAACACATAGAGCAAACATGAGAATGATGCAAATGAATGCAAAAATGTGTGCTTATTGTTGTTTATGTATTTTTGTGGATTTTCAATTTTTAATATTTTATAATTTTGTGTTGATATTTTTAAATTATTTGCAATTTTCTATGATTTTCTTTTCTTTTTCTTTTTTTTATTTTTAATTCTTTTTCTTTTTATAGTATATAATATAGAATATTTAAGGCTATATATACAATATGGACTAATATAGATATAAATGCAGCTAAAATAAATAAAAATTATATATTTAAATATTTTTGGCTTTTACAATTTTTTTACTATTTTTTGTGATTTTTGGTATAATTTTGCTAATTTTTATTGATTTTTAAAGTCAAAAAAATCTTAAATCAGGGATCAATTAAATCAACCGAATTGAAATGAAGTTAAAAAATATCAAATCAATTCCAATATTCTTCAAAACAATTTTAATAATAATATAATATAAAGAAAAAAATTAAAAATGATATTTTTGGAGTTTTTAGGAATTTTTTAGATTTTTAATGGATTTTGGAGTTTTTCCATTTTTATGTGTTTTCTTTTTCTATTTTTAGAGTTTTTTATTTTTGGAGTTGTAAAATAAATTGAGAAATAAATAAATATTTTTTTGAATTTTTCAAAAAAAAATCTGTATTTTTTGGCATTTTTAGGCAAAGGAATATTTGTGCTCTTTTAGATTTCTAATAAATAATAGAAGTCATAATTTTAAATCTAAAATTATGGTGTGGAAGTGTGTGCAATCAGGAGCACAACACTGTTTTCTAGGATTTTTTGGAGTACGGATGATATATTTAATAAATAAAACAAACACCCAAAACTAATGTCCTAATAGGTGCATATATGTAATTAAAAAAAGGTGCATGGCTATTATGTAAATTTTCAAAAAATATTAAACTGAAATAAAATTATATGGACTAAAATGAAATACAGAAAGTCATAGGTACCTAAGAGAAAAAACATCATTTCACATGGGACAACACGTGAGGTGATGTGGACTAGACTATTTTGCAAATAAAAAAAAGTCCGAGTGGTTGATCGCAAACAATACAAAAATAATATAACATATATGAAAGTCTATGTACTGAATATTAAATCACAAAAACCGTTGGGTGAAAATATGCAAAATATCCAACGTATGCAGGAACAAACGGCGATGATCCCTTCACTAATTCACGTGTCGCGCTCTCCATTATCGATGATGCTTCGCATGGATGGCAGAGATTACATCACCGATCTTGATCCGATGGCTGAGGAGTGGTGCATATAACGGTGGAGGGAGAGTTCCGGGGGGAGGCTCGATCCAACGGCTTGGACCCCATTGGAAGAACAGGGAAGAACAAGGCCGAGGATGAGCTTTATTCGATGATGCCGGCTTGCTCCGACCACCTAGCGATTATCCAAGATGCACAAAATGTTCCTCGACCTCCCCCCGCTTGTTCGTAGTATTAGAAAGACTCCTTGAGCCCCTGCGATGACCAACGAGCCCAGGGAAGGAGAGGGGCTCCAGGTGCCTCCGGAGTTCGCAAAATCGACCCCAAGGGATCTTGAGCCTCTAGGACCTGCACAAGAAAAAGGGGGTTCTGTGGGCTTTTATTTTGGTGAATGGATGCGAAATGGAAGAGGTGGCGATGTTCCAACGAGGGAGCAGAGTTGGAACATCGTAGGCCTGATCCAATGAGGATTGGGGGAACTACAGTGCGGTGGGGTGACTAAAAGCGGTGAGGAGGTGAGGTGAAGGCTTTTGGAGGGTCAGAGATCTATCGGAAACAGACGAAGATGTTCGCCGGAGATAGCCTCTAGCGAACTACGAAATGGATTAATTAAGCTAAAACAAACAATTAAGCCATAAAGTTAATGCAAGGAATAAGATCAGACACCAAGATCTATGTGAAAAGCGAATAACTGGACCTCGAGTCGGTCGGAACCGAGGAGATGTGGACCTCATGGACAAGGTGGCCAAAGATGGTGGAATGCAGCTCCTATGCCGTCATCACAATCCTCCGAAGGCAGTGAAAAATCCATGTCGCGAATCTCAAGCCATGGAGCACCAGGGAAGGGGAGAAAATGGGTAGAAGTGATTTGAAAAAATCAGAGAAGAAGAGGGGAATCTTATGCACAGGATGGCAAAGAGGGTGCAAAGATCGAGGGCTAGCGGACGAATCAATGAAAGATTATAGGAGGATTGGATTCGTCACAGATAGGGAAGACATCTTGTGAAGGGTCTAATCCTCCTCGAGTGACGTATCAAAGGGAAGAAAATCGAGAAGTAAGGGAGCGTCAGACCTGACTGGACTAGGAAGTCAGATCAGACATTTGACTAAGTCAACTAACGAAGCCACCTGGTAGGTCAACGTGGACCAACAAGGAAAAACTAGCCAAAAATGATTATAAAATCAATAATAAATATTAAATAGATTTTTTAATTTTAAGTTATAAACCAAAAAATGTTTATTATTTTCTATAGTATTTTAATATGATTTTTATTTATTTATTTATCTGAGGTTATTAATAAGAGACTAATTTTTAGTGTTCCATTTATAAATATACTTACCATTGTTTTAGATATTTTTTAATATTTTATATTTTATTTATTTATTCTTTTATTTTATAAAATTATAACTTATTTTTATATACTTAAATATATTTTTATTATATTTTTGTGATATAATATATTCACTTAATTAAATAGGGTTATAAAGTATGTAGTTATATTTATTGTACATTCATATATGTATTTTTGTGCATTATTTTATTTTTATGTTTTCTTTGTGATTTTATTTTAGTTTTATTATGTACATAAGTTATAAATAATATTTAAAATTATAAAAATATAAAATTATAAAAATAATTGATACAAAACAAAATGATATTTTATTTGAGTATATTATAAAATAAGGGTCCAAAACCTAACTTTCACACCATAACTCCAAAAAATATGAATCTACCTTCATTAAATAACTTATTGAAAGTTATATACAGTTAAAGGTTTTTGATACGTTTTGATTTTTTCTTTAAGAGATAAGGGTTTGGGAAATTGGGATTTTGGCTTTTTATTTGTAGTATAAAATATACACGGTATGTTATTTTTTTATAAATTCAATTATATATTTTTTTTTATATTATTATCTACATCTTTTATGTACAAAGTTTTTTTATTTGTGGTATAAATATTAAATAATGCAATAGGTGCCGAAAATGCAATATTGATGAATTAATAAATGGGATTTATTGGTGATTATTGGCCCTTATCTCCCTCTACTTTATTCCTTGTCGATATAGTCATCAAGATGCCAAGGTCTTGGGGTTTAGCGTCATAAAATAACTTTGGTATTTTATTCTTTTTCTTTTGTTTTCTTCATTCTATAATTTTGGCATTAAAATGGTATTTTATACATAATAAATGGAGTAAATAATGAATGATAATTTGTACTAAATAATGCTATATGCATGCATTAGCTAGGGATTTTATGGCTAGAATGATAAAATAAAGGTGATGAAATGGAGATCATCACTAGGACATATACTAGGTTGCTTCGTAAAGGGTGGCTCAATAACCATTCTTAGGGATCAGTACTTCAACCCAATCGTTCCTCTTGTAGAATGGACATCTGACGATTGTAGAATGGGTTGAAATAAAGCTTCAGATGAGGAATGTCTACTTGCACAATTTTTTCTAAGACCCCAAAACATGGGTGAAACAAAAGATTCTATATCTGTTGGGGAAAAACAAGAATGTAGAGCAATGTTAAACAAAGAAATACCCAAAAAGAAGCCTCTACCAAAAGCTCCCAAAAAATTGATTTTCCAGAAAAGGCTCGCTTCTTGGTGAAGACTTGGTCACACTGACCAAGCTTCACAAGGAAATGCGATACAGTGGTCAATTTCGACTTCTTTTCTTTTTCTTCTAGCTTCTCCCTTATTCGTTGTGCACTAGCACATAATTGAACTCAAAAGGACGTATTCATCTCCATGAGGACAAGTTACAAGAGGAGGAGACCACATGATAGTTTAGCTATTTAGCGTTGAAGAGCTAACACAGTTCATACACATGGTACTTCTCATTTCAAGGATACAAGAGCATACATTTGAAGGGACGGCTCTGACTGGGATTTTGAGTTGAACTGGATAGAGGAACATGGAACCTAAAGGATGTTGAGTCACAATTCCTAACCTGGATGAGGTTTTGAATACATTAACAATCCGAAGGTATTGACTAAGCTCCAAACTTTGATTATGTAAATACAAGTATAAAAATTATAATCATTTGACCATTCTTTATTTTCCTTTTCTTTATCTTTCTCTTTTACATCACTTATCCTTCTAATAAGTGTTTGCTAGGGACTACCAAAGGTAAGTATAGTGTGATGATGAATAGCCATTCATCTACCTTTATTCTTCCAATTTACATTGAAATCCTTATCAAAATACATGTAAATACAACTAACTCATACAAATTAACAGTAATTATTTGTTTGCAAATAATACCTAATTATATGTATTTATGTATTTAAATCTAAAATAAAAGAATGATAAAATAAAAGAAAAATAAACGAAGTATCAAATATACTGAATGACCCTAAACCCTGAGACTAGGTTAATATTGACTTGGTTGACAAGGAATAAAGTAGGGGGGAAAGAAATAACCACCATTTATGGTGGTTTCCATCTTATTCCCCTCATGCCGTTGGAATTAAGAGAGCCTTTATTTTAATATTCATTTACATTTTTTTCCAACGGTTTCTGGAAAGTAAAAACCACTCTCTAGTTTGGTGAGTTTCGTGTTTCAATTTTCCACTTTTTTGATGTTGGAATTGATCCAATCTTTTCCAACGCATTCAATTGGATTGGTTAGACCTATTTTCATCCAAAGTCTAAACCTCTTTTTATAAGTAAAGGAGTTTTCATTATGTTCGATTCACCTTGATATCTCTTCGGCTTTGTCGAACCTTCTTACCATTTGTTTGGAGTGTTTACAAAACATGTAAAACTACATCTTCACAAGATGTTGGGGATTCTAATTAGAGAAATGGTTTAGAATCACTCCATTCGAATGTTTGCCTCTATGGACTAATGCAAGGGATTCAGCAATGGTTTCAAGCTTGTCCTTTAGGATGGCTATTTTTCTTCTACTTGTGGACACCTATCGTCTTGCAAATTGGAAGCAAAAGCGAGTTTCTCGTCATTGGAGGAGCGTCTACATTATGAAGTGGAAAAGCAAAAGCAAGTTTCTCGACAGTTGAGCAACGCCTTCATTATGTAGGAAAATTTGCAGTGGTGGGGATTCTTCTAAGGAGAGAAGCATGTATAAGAATGGCATCGTCATACTCTTGGGTATTCATCCTTTGTATGCAGCTGGCTGGCGAGGAATATTCTATATTTTTTCAAGCCATCCTATTCTTTTTGTTTTAGGCCATGTTGGGCACTAGGTCATGTTAACCATTTCCTTATTATGTTCATCTTATGGGTCATGTTGACCATCTCTTTTTTCGCATGTCAAGTTTATGGTCATGCTGGCCATTTCACAGGATTGAAGGACTTGTCCTTCTTTTGAGCTTCATGTAATATATTTTTATTAATAAAAGGGGTTATTTGGGCCCTAAAATTACCGAGTTTTGCAAAAAAAAGGGGGAGATAAGGGTAAACACTGTATACAAAAATCCTAATTTCTATTCTTCAAAATACCACATTTTCCTTGATTTTATGCTTCATTTTATACACCTCAAATGATAAAATGATCAACATGAAACTTGTACATAAAAATACATATAAAACTATAAAAATGACTACACATAAAAATAATACAATGTGCAACAAGGATACATAGATGAAAAAGCCGTAAATCGAACTTCACATGCCAATATATTATCCATACAAGCTCAAAATTCATCAAACTCATCTCTATTGTACTTAAAATTAAATTATCTATCTGATGAAGGTGGTTTCAATAAAAATTGAGTTAAGAAGCAGAATCTAGCTTTCTGGGGTCCCATCGTACAATATATCTATATATTTTATTCATATAATTCATTCTTTATTTTTTACTATTCTTATATTTTTAAATATTATTTAAAACTTATTTGAAACATAAATATAAAATAAAACCATTAAAAGATATTAAAAAAATCATACAATAAACTATATTGGTATATTATACCTACCATGTACATGCATATATTTATTTAAGTATGTAACTAAAATAAAGGAAATAAAATAAAAATATATAATATAAGTATTTATTTATATTTTAAATATATATAAAATATATATATATATAGCATATAAGAACATAAATTTAAAATAAAATAGGTCAAATATAGGTATTTATACCTACATATATACTTGAAAGTAACACATAGTAAATAAGATTGCAAGCATAACTAAAAATACTCATAAAATAGTACATAGAATAAGAAACATTTTTTTGTTTTGACTTTTAATTAAAAAATTCATGTACTCTTTATTATTGATTTGTTAAAGGTTTTTGTACATTCTTTTTCTTGACTGGTCCACGTGGACCAATCAAGGTCCTTGGATTGTTGACCTGCTAGTCAACTGTCCTTCTCTTCTTCTGACTTCTGTCAAAACTCACGAGTTCCCCTCCTTCTCCATTTTCTTACTCCTCCTCCATACTCCCATCTCCCTCAAGCTTTCCCCATCCTACAACCATCACAACTCTCATCCACGCTTGAGCCCTAGACTCTATTAACACCTCGCCAAATTCATGCAACCTACCTCCAAAGGTTGTTGGACCTTCTGTCTATAAATAACCCCATTCTTCTATCTTTTTGATTTTGATCTTCCCCCTCTACGGTAACCCCAAAGGGATCAATCTAGAGCACCTCCTTGGTGACAACAAGTGAAGGCCAACCCTAACGTGTGGATAAGGCGGAGTTCTTGGTCGATCTAGCCATCGTCGGAGCCTATCTCATGTGAGGTTCCCCATTTGCTCCACATGCTCCTATTGAGCTATTAGGATTAGTTTTTAGTTTTCATTTCATTCCAGCATCATTGTCTAGGTTTTATTTCAGTCACATAATCCATATTTTAGCGTATTTTACAATATTTCCGTTAATCGAAGATTAGAGCTCTGGCTACTATATCACCTTGAATCAACCTCGTTTCAACTCCCACCACCATCCATATCCTTCCCCATCATCTTTTCTATCATCCAACGCCATGAATCACCTTTCATCTCGCTTAGATCATGGAGTCCGAGATCCTCCTCCGCGCATCGACAGAGCTTGCCACCCACTCCATCTCCCCCATGTGGTACAGCTTCAAATAAGATCGAGATTGTTCTCCTCAAGCCCACGAAACTTCTTGTGCAAGACCCAATGTCTAGAGCAGCACATGGAGTGGAATCAGAGGAGTGTAAGCACCTCCAAGTCATTGGGAATGAAAAGGGCTCCAGGTCCCCATCGTTGTGACTTGGAAGCTATTCAAGGCTTCCTGCCAGTGCGGCTATGTCCCAAAAATGCGTGCAACTGATCGGAGTAGTTGAAGGTTGCCAGAGCATGGAGAAATCAAAGACTGAAGGGATGCTATGGCTTCATTATTGGCCATTCTTTGTGACCAGCTAAGCGCCATCAGATCAAGAACATGACACAGATCTATTATGGGTGATATAATCAAAACGAAACTTTACATGCCCATGTTTGTCAGATTAACAAAAGTGCACCTACATGGCATTCTCAAGACCATTAGATCGTCCCCTTTAGTGGATAATTTCCAAGGACCCCCATTGTTTTTTTTTGTATTTAAGTTGAGTATTGCAAATATTCAGATTCATGCCAGGTCGCTCAACTATTGAAGCCATCCATTTGCTAAGGAGAACAATGGAGATTTATAGAGCTAAAAGGAAGAATCTTCATATGATCTTTATTGATTTGGAGAAGGCTTATGATTCCGTCCCACGAGAGATAATGTGGAGAGTTTTGGAGAAGAGACAAGTACCTGTCCTATACATTAATCTCATAAAGGATATGTATGATAGGGCTTTATCTTGTGTAAGGACCCCGACGGGGAAGACTGACTATTTTGATATCAACATTGGTTTACATCAAGGTTCAGCTTTAAGTCCATTTCTTTTTACTTTGATTATGGACGAGTTGACAAGTCACATTCAGGATGAGTTACCTTGGTGTATGTTATTTGCTGATGATATTGTGCTTATTGACGAGACTAGAGATGGAATAAATGAGAAGCTTGAGGTTTGGAGACATGCATTAGAGACTAAAGGTTTTCGTATAAGTAGGGCTAAGACGGAATATATGGAATGCACCTTTGATGGAAGTAATGGTGAAGGAATCAAGGTTAAGATTGGTGACGATAACATTCAGAAGAGAGATTCTTTTAGATATCTGGGATCTATTTTGCAACATGATGGGTAAATTGATGGAGATATTACTAATAGAATAAATGCAGGCTGGCTAAAGTGGAGTGGAGCCTCCGCCGTTCTCTGTGATAAGAAAATTCCTTTAAAAATTAAAGGAAAGTTTTACAAAGCAGCCGTGAGACCTGCTATGCTTTATGGTTCTGAATGTTGGCCTGTGAACCATAGACATGTGCTGAGAATGGCTGTAGCAGAAATGAAAATGCTAAGATGGATGTGTGGACATACACGTAAAGATCGGATTCGGAATGATGCAATCAGAAAGAAAGTTGGTGTAGCTCCAATTGAGGATAAGATGTGAGAAAAACGCTTAAGATGGTTTGGTCATTTGCAAAGAAGGTCAACTGATGCACTAGTTAGGAGATGCGAGTGTTGGGATGTTGAGCCGGCTAAGAGAGGGCGAGGACGGTCCAAGAAGTGTTGGAAAGAGACTATACGAAGGGATCTTAGTTTTTTGGATATAAGTCTGAGATTGACCCAAGATAGATCTGAATGGAGGCGAAAAATCCATGTAGCCGACCCTACTTAATTGTGGGAAAAGGCTTTGTTGTTGTTGTTGTTGTTGTATTGTAAATATTAGTGTAACATAATATTTAGTGGATATTTTGTAAAAGGAGGCATGTATTTTTTCGGAATTGCACTCTAGTCAACTCTAGTCCCTCTACCTTACATGTTGTGCCATGTGAGGCACGTGGAATCTTTCATCTGGACCCCTAACTTCTTAGACTTGTTATTAAATGCATTTTATGTATAAATAAATACATTTTGGTCCCTTTTCTTGATGTATTTTTACTTATTGTATTTTAATTGTTTTAAATAATGTTATTGCTCTAAAAATAGTATGTAAATTACGTTAAATGCATATGTTATTGAACCTCGCATAATGTTTATTTCACCTTTTAAAGGAATCTCATGTTAATAAAAATACAAAAAGATGCATTCTCTCACTGCTCGACTATTAAATTCCAAAAAATAAAAAAATCAACTTTAAAAATTCGAAAAATGTAATAGTTACATTATACTATATTCTACCGTATATCAAAAAAATAATTAAAAAGTACAAAGGAAAAGCTTAAAAATCACAAACACCTAGAGAACTTATAAAAATCAGTAAAAATTCTTGAAAATCCAAAAATATTCATTTAAATTCTATATTTTTCTTTATTATATATAGTATATATAAAGTTAATATTGCAAATTTTTAGAACCACTATCTATTTTTAAAACCCAAAACAATTCGACTATTTAATTCTCACTGATTTAAATATTCTAATCATTTAGAAATCCATAAAAATCAACGAAAATAGATAGAAATCTTGAAATCGTAAAAGCATCATACTCTATATATTTTCAATAAATTTTGACATATTTATACATATATATCTACATATTATCTATTATATACCTATTACTTATATAATAACTATTATATTTATATTATATATATTAATTATATATCTTATTTTAAAAATACAAAAGAAAATAAAATTTTACAAAAATAAAAAAATATATATAAAAAATAAAAAAACCCATATAAAATAAGAAAAAGGATAAAATTATGAAAATAATTATTAATAAATTAGTAATAATCATTAAAAAGTATAACTATCCACCATTTGCTCTCAATGGTTCGACTCCTACACGTGTGCTCTATACACACAATTCGTAGGGTATAATAAATTTTAACTCCACTCTACATCTATTTCATATATTATTGTGAGTTGATTGTTGATTTCTTAACGCATTGATCAAGTACCGAGTGTCGTGAGAGCGATTGACAAGAGATTGTCGAGTCCGACTTTGTTGACACCACATGCCCTCCAAGATCAGATGTTAGGTTCCTCGATTTTTGCATTTAATCAGTGGCCCCATTTCATGTTATCCCGAAGAAGTCGGGAATTCAGATGGTCACCAATGAGGAGGAGGCAGAGATCGTGACATGAGTAACCTTGTCATGGTGCGTTTGTGTCGACTACATGCACTTGAATGTCGCCACTAAGAAATACCAATTTCCCTAGCCATTCGTTGATCATATTTTGGAGAGACTCGTCGAGAAAGTGTTATTCTATTTTCTTAACGTGTACTCGGGCTACAATAGATATCACCTTGAGGACCAGTAAAAGACATCATTCACATGTCCATTTGGAACTTACACCTTCAAGCACATGCTATCTAGGCTCTGCAATTCCTCAGGTCCCTTTCAATGGTGCATGATTGTCATATTTGTCGAGATGGCAGGTCATTTCCTGGAGGTCTTCGTAAATGACTTCTCGGTCCATGGTGATTCTTTTGATACATGTTTAGAGAACTTGGATAGAGTACCCAATAGGTGTAGGTAGGTCAATCTGATAGTCTCCTTATAGAAAAGCCATTTCTTGGTGACAAAGTGTATCGTGTAGGGCACGTCATCTCCAAAATGGGAATGGTGGTTGACCCTTCCTAGGTGGACGTGATAAATAAACTTGATCGACCAACCAACATAAAGTTAGTGAGGTCATTCTTAGGGTATGTTGGATTTTATATAAGATTCATTCAACATTTTTCAATGATTGCCCTCCCACTGTCTGATCTCCTAGGAAAAGACATCAAGTTCATTAATCTCTTGAAAAGAAAAATTTGTGATTGGATGATCTTACAAGCTCTTGGTTGGTCTCTTCACTTTGAGGTCATGATTGATGCGCCAGATTTTGTCATAGGAGATGTGTTAGATCAAAAGAGAGAAGTCATTCCTTTTACGCTCCACTACGCGAGAAAAATTTTGGACCCAGCATGAAAAAATTACACCGTGATTGAATAGGAAATGCTAATAGACTATGGGCCCTCGAGAAGTTTTGGTCTTATGTTTTAGGCTCTAAGGTGGCCATTTTAACAGATCACACAACAATTCATTACCAAATGGAAAATAAGGATGTGAAGGTACGTCTTCTTAGGTGTATTTTTCTACTCAAGGAGTTTGATTTGGAGATAAATGATAAAGCTAGAGTGAAGAATGTTGTGGCTGATCACATTTCCCGAAATGAGTTGAAGGATTCCATTAATAATGACAAAATCCGAGAGACCTTCCTAGATGAGTTAAATTATGTTATTGTCCAACTCATGTAGTACACCGGCATGGTAAACTACCATGTCTCCATGCAAGTTCCCCACTCTTGGACTAGGAGCAGTATTGATCGATTGAAGTCAGATTCAAGGAGATACCACGGGGAGGATCCATTCCTTTTCTTTAAAGGGCCATATTGCATCGGTAGAAGGTGTATTCTTCAGAAAGAATATCAGTGTCCGCACCTGTTGTCAATCACTTGAGGTTGGAAGACACTATTCATGAAGAGAATCACACACATAGTACTCCAATCTGGATTTTACTGGATAACCCTTTCTAAATATGCCATTTTTTATGTATGGTCATGCTCGGTATATCAGAGGAAGGGAGGGACTATTGGATACAGAAATTAGATGCCCATGCAGGCAGTGATTTTTTGTAATGTTTTTGACACATGGGGCATATACTTTATGGATCCATTTCCCAACAGCCAAGGACATGAGTACATCTTATTGGTGGTTGATTACTTGTAAAGGTGGGTGGATGCTATCCCTACCCGAGCCACATACAACGGGATTGTTATACGTTTATGAAGGACAATATCATTATTAGGTTTCGGGTACCAAAATTCTTGATTTTTGATGGGGATAGACACTTTTTGAACTGAGATGTTAGATCATTAGTTAAGTACTACGGATTTGAGCATACAGTGACTAGTCCTTACTGCCTATAGTCTAATGGTGTGGTAGAGGTTTCTAATAAGTAGGTGAAGAGTGTTATCCAGAAGTTGGTTTGTCCATATAGGAAGAACTGGTCCCAGCTTTTGAACCAAGTTTTGTGGGCTTCTAGGAACTACAAGACCACTTTGTACTTCTCCTTTCAGTATGATCTCTGGAAAGCCATGCCATATGCATGTGGGGTTAATTAACAAATCAAAATAAACAATTAAACATGTGAATTGGAGTTGTCACCACGGGAAGATTTATCGTGACTTGAACTTGAACGAGCTTGTGGAAATCCGAAACTAGGCATATGACAATAGTTTGATCTATAAGAACAAGGTTATGAAGTGGCATGATATGCACATTAGGTGCAAGAACTTTGTCCCGAGACAAAAGGTATGGCTGTTCAACATCAAGTTGAAAATTTTACACGAGAAGCTCAAATCTAAATGGACGGGTCCCTACATAGTTAAGGAAGTGCACATCAACAGAAGTGTAGAGATAACCGATCTCACAGATTGATGAATGAGGTTTTCAAGAGGGTCAGAAAATTATCCTCATCGAAAAGCGAAGACAAAAATCATGCTGAGGCGACCGCTCACGAAATCTCGTGTAAAAAAAAATAACCGATAATAAATAATTAAACAAATCAAAATAAGACGTGGAGTTAAAATTTACGATACAAATGCGTGTATAGGTTTTTGTATGCGTAGAGTGTCGAATACATGGAGCAAACGAGATAGATTAGGCATAAATGGGACAAAACTTGTATTCTTCTTGTCTATGTATTTTTGGTGTGGGTTTTTAATTTTATATTTTTATGAGTTTTAATTTTTGTATTTTTAATTGTTTTTAATTTTATAACTTTTATTTTATTTTTATATTTTCTAATTTTTAATTTCTTTTTATTTTTAAATGTATAATAATGGACTATATAAACATATATATACAATATTAGGTAATATAATTATAAATAGAACTAAAAATAATCAAAATACATGAAATAAAATGTTTTTGATTTTTAAATAATTGTTTACTGTTTTTGTTATTTTTTGGTAATTTTTCTAATTTTTATTTTTATATATTTGAAAATAAAAAAAATCCTAAAATAGGGATTAAATAAATAGGTCGAATTGATTTGAAGATAAAAACTAACAAAATGTGTCAAAATTTCGCCAAATCTTATAAAGAAATTTCAGAGATAAAAATAAATATTTTCAAAATTTTTGGGAATTTTTAATATTTTTATATAGGATTTTGAAGCTTTTTAATTTTTACAGTTTTTATGTTTCTATTTTTAGGGATTTAGTTCTAGAGTTCTGAAATAAAATAATTATTGAACCTTTTTTGGGGAATTTTTCAAAACATTTTTAGATCTTTTTATTATGTTTTAATTAAAATAGGGTTAAAATGTTCTATTTTTGATGTTTAGAAAATAGGAAAAAGGCTTGAATTACAAATGTAGAAATATGGCATGAAAGTATTGCAAGCATGAACTTAAACCTATTTCTTCATATATATTGGACCACGTTTGATATTTTTAATAAATGGAAAATATCAAAAAATAATGAACTAGCAATGGCATAAATGTAATTGAAATTAAAGGTAGAGAATAAAATGCAATTTACCCAAAATATATAAATAATATCTAAAGTTATTGTACTAAATCAAATACAAAAAAGGTGCAAGGGCCTACATGCAAGATTCTCACCTCACGTGGGACGACACATGAGGTGACGTGGCTAGCACCAAAGTGCAATTACAATAAAGCATCGGGTTCCTTATGCATTTTTTTATTAAAATTATTAAACTGAAACAAGAAATTATAGGGTCAAATATGAAAATAATAAAATTGGGGAAATGTTTGTAATTTACACCCTAATAGGCGCACATGTGAACAATTAGGATGTTTTACTTATATACATGACGTTATGCCAACGGCCGATACCCCTTCACCCACCGACCTTCCAGATTAGATCCTCGAGGGCTATCCTAAAACTGAAGTGCGCAATATTCGACGATGGTTATAGCTTCTAGCGGCTAATCCTGATCGTAAGGTGATTGAAGGTTCAGGAATAATGCAGGAAGAACTTGCACTTGGAGGGTTTGAATGGGCAAGAATTCGGATCTCCAGCCTCCTAGAACTCCTCTGACGCATGCTATCCACTCCTGCAGCTATGGAGAAGCTGCTAGTATCCTCCAAAAGTGGAAGGGGACCACCCATAGTAGGTCCATGGCTCGATGCTCTAGCGGGGGACCTGTAGCTCTTCCATTGGCAAAATTGTCGCTCAGACACGCCCTTCAGGACCTGCAAAGATGATACAACAAATGGCGAGGCAAATGGGAGGTCCTAACTATTATTTGGTGGAGGTAAAGGGTGGCTTTGGAGCGGGCAGTGAGGTCTATCAAGGAGGTGGTGGAGGGACCTCAACTCCTCGATCCAGAGTGAATCGAGGGTGGCTGGGTGATGTCAAAGGTAGAGAAATGCAAGGGGAGAAAATGTAATGGAATGGTGGTCTAAACAGGTGGTGGTACGATGGAAACATCGTAACGGAGTGGTCGGAGCTCAAGAGCTCTGGTGAGAGCTTAAGCCTTAATCTAAATGACTAAATAAAATGCATAAACACAATCCTAAGAATTACAACTAACTAAAGAGTAGAGAAAAGTACCTCGAGTGGCTAAGAGCCGTGAGATCGGACCTCATGGCCGAGGTGGCCGGAGATAGAGCGAAACCACCTCTACATCGCTTCTTCCTCGCTGCAAGCCATAGTGGAGGCTCCTGTCACAAGCCTTGACACGAAGTAGGTAGCTCAATGGTTCAAAACTGAGTAGAAGGCAACCAAAAATGAAGAATGGCAGAGGGGGTATTATGCATAGGAGAAATATGAGGAGACTTCAACTAGGGATCACAGGTGTGTCGAGGTGATTCAACCCTAGGCGAGTGATGAATCTCCATTTCACCACCTTTATTCTATCATTTTGGCCTTAAAAACCCTAGCTAATGCACGTAAATAGCATTAATTTGTACAAAATAGCACTCATTATTTATTACATTCATTGGGTGAAATAATATTAATTTTAATGCCAAAATTGTAGAATAAAGAGAAGAAAAAAAAGAAAAATTCCAAAGGTGTTTTATGACCCTAAATCTCGAGACCAAGTCAAGAATTGAGTTGGTCAACAAGAAATAAAGTAGGGAGAGATAATGGTCAAAAATACAATAAAAATCACATTTACTTATTCTTCAGTTACTCAGTTTTCACATACATTTTATTCTTTATTATTTATACATCAAATAAAGATACTTTGTACATGAAAGTTGTAGGTAAAAATGTAAATAAAAATAAAAAATTGAGTTTATACAAAAATAATACATAGTGTTCATTTTATACACAAAATAAAGAAAGCCAAAATCTCAACTTCACAGACCCATATATTTCCAAATAAAAACTCAAAATGTATCAAAATCACCTCTAATTGTATATTAATTTTAATAAGCTATTTCATAAAGTGGTTTCATATTTTTTGAAGTTAAGATGTGAAAGTTAGGTTATGAATCCTCGTTGTACAATATACTCGAATAAAATATATTCATTTTATTTATTCTATATTATTTTTATAATTTTATATTTTTAAAATTTTGTAAATATTATTTATAATATGTATACATATTAAAATTAGAATAAAATTACAAAACCATTAAAATAAAATAAGCATATAAAATACATAGGTAAAATACCTAAGATTATCAATCTATATAAATAAAAGTGGATCTTATTCTTTTATTCTTTACTCTCTTATATTTTTATACTCTTATAAATATTATTTATAGTCTACTAAAAATATGAACACAAAATAAAACCAAAGAAAATATATTAAAATAAAATAATGTACAAAATACATAGATAAATATGCAATAAATATAACTAGATAATTTATACCCTTTTTTATTTAAATATA
Source organism: Ottelia alismoides (assembly GCA_037367405.1). Taxonomy (NCBI): domain Eukaryota; kingdom Viridiplantae; phylum Streptophyta; class Magnoliopsida; order Alismatales; family Hydrocharitaceae; genus Ottelia; species Ottelia alismoides. Next base: position 120,873 of record JAZKJV010004514.1, on the reverse strand, counting down.
CACATAATATCATAAAAATAGAATAAAAATATATTTATGCACATAAAAATATGTTATAAATAAATAAAATAAGGGAATAAAATATAAAATAAAATATACAAAATAAAAATAAATTACCTAAAAAACAAAGATTAATATACCTACATAAAATAATAAACATTTTTTATTATATAATCAAATTAATAAAATCATTTACTATTTTTAATTAATTAATTTCGAATAAATATTCTATTTTGTAGAGGCCGATGTGGGCCAATCAGAGCCAAGGGTGACCCCCTATCAACTCCTCCAAGCGCCTCTGACTAGCATCCGAGTTGTCTTTTCACCTGATTTATTCCATTTTCTCCACTCGATCCATCTTTTATTAAAATTCCTCGAGCCCTTCACTGATTTTTATCATGAATATCCCTTGATTCACGCTGACTTCTTAGATTGCTTGTACATATCTTGGATTTCTCCCCATTAGCCGGTCAATATGGGTGCCATACATATTTATTAATAATGCCTCATGCTTTCCTCGTCGATTTTGGTCATCTTCTGAACCCTAAAAACCCATGGCCTTGGCTAAGCGTGCATCCTCGTGACAGAGGGAGGTCCCCTGAGGTCCACGACAGTTGGAGGACGAAGGAGGTGCACCCAAGGCCACGCTATGGCCACCTCTGCTCCTTTCCCTCGCCAGTAGGTATGGGCTGTGCTTTCTTGTTTTCCTAGGTTTAGCTTAGATCTTACGGTTTCGTTTCTGCATTTAATTTTACAATTTAGTCGTTAGTAGTAGCCTAATCGTCGTCTTTGTAGTTCAATGTATCTAACCTCTGACGAACCCCATTCCCATGTTCTCGACCAGTTACACAACGTGCCATCCCCTCCAGACTCTTTCCCTTTCGCTTCTCTACGCCCTCATGCCTCCCATCCAACCTACTCCCTGATGGAGTAGGATCTCAGCCTCCAACTCCTCCACCTCACCGGGGTTGCTGCCGCCTCCCCCCTGCTTCCATTCTCTTCTAATCAGGTCGAGGAAGTTTGCCCTCGACCCGGAGTTCCTTCTTGTGCAGGTTGGAATCCTTATGAACAACTGGAGCATTTTTTTGAGGTTAGCTTGAGGTTCCTGGACCGCCATAGCTCCACCGGCCTCGTGTGACTCCTTCGGCCATCGCCAAGGCATTTTGAAGCATCCAGATGCTATACAACACATGCAGAAGTGGTTGGACCTCCTTGGAGTATCACAACACGACGGATGAGGGAGCTATAGCTGGAGGAAGCTTGCCTCACTGGAGATTCCTCCCTATTCTTCCTCATCCTCCCTCTGCTGTCAGATTAGGAACGAGCGCCTAGATAGCATCAACATTGTTGGATCGAGCTCCGTCTTCATTATCAGATCTTCCCCGGCGATCTAATCTAGGTCGTTCATCACTGAAGCATCATCGTCTTCCCTCATGCCGCTGCGTGGATTAGTGAAAGAAGGGGAGGCGTTGGCTCCGCATGCAGATTGGGTAAATTGCTCCTTAGCCCTGCTTAGTTTTTGTAGTTTTATTAACCCTATAAATAAAATGTAAAGCTTAAATAAATGGACATTTTGCATGTCGGCCCTTGCACTTATGTATAATTGCTTTTTGGTCATGTCCAACTCAGCTCACATGCGGTCCCACCTGAGCTAAGAAATTTGTAAGGAACCCCTTAGAACTTTTTGTATTTACTTTTAGTCCAATAAAATTTTCTATACGTTGTATATTTTTGAGAAAATTGCATTTGAGCCCATATACTTTATTTTATTGGCAATTATGCCCTTTTTAGTTTATGAATGTTGGTGCTTGGATTTCATTTATTAAAAAAACCACCTTGCTCCAATAATCATGAAAAAATAGGGTTAGAAGTCTGGTAGAATGTACTTTCACATCATACATTTATTTTGCATTTTTCATTAGCTTAACCATTTATTAAAAAATCAAAAGGAGCCCATTTTTTCTGTCTAGGTTATAAAATACCAAAAAATATAAAAACATGTCGAAAAATTATAAAAAAATATATGTTGTTTTTTAGCATATTTTAACTCCAGATCAAAATTCATTAAAATTTAAAGAAACTCTTAAAATCAAAAAGCCCCCAAAAACCTTTATAACAATCTAAAAATTCCCTAAAAATTCTAAAAATGCACTTTTCTGTTTTATAGTTTTCTTTATATCATTATCTATCTTTTAAAACTTATTTGGATAAATTTAGACGTAATTTACTATTTTTAATATCAAATTCATTTACAGCCTTTTATTTAGTCCCTGATTTGGGATACTTTTGATTTAAAAATCCTTAAAAATTAGCAAAAAATCCATAAAAATTACAAAAAAATAAAATATATAAAACCTAAAAATAATATATTTTATGTATTTTTTATTTATTTTTGGTATTTAAAATTATATTATCCTACATGGCATATCTAACTTTATATGTATTATATATCTTTCATAAAAACATGAAATATAAAAATATAAAAAGAAAATATAAAAATAAAACTTAAAAAATATAAAAATTAATATAAAACAAAAATAAAATCAAAAAATATATAAAATAAAAAAAAACCACAAAATAATAAAAGGACAAGAGGAAAAATATTAATTTTTGTGCATGAATTCGCACAATCTACCGTTTGTTTCCTGAGTTCGACCTCTACAAATGCTTACACCTATACACCTTTTATGTAGAGTTATAATAAATTTTAACTCCACATTTTTTATATTCATTGCTTGATTTATATTATGGGTTAATTATTGATTGATTGAGGTTTCATCTTAGGTCGCTTTGACGACTGTCGGTCAGCTGTATGGATTGACAAGACCTCAGCAAAATCTTTGCTGTCAAATGGCACCCTTGTCGGAAAGCAACACCACGTAGATTGCCTCTACTTGTTCTTTTGCTCTTATCTATACTTGTTTATTTGTTTATTTATTTTTCTTCTTAATTGATAATTAATTTTTAACTGTTCTGACCACCTTTCTCTGTTTATTCTTGTTACGAGGGTGATTAACCGTTGAATGTCCTACGCTAAATGCGTCGCATTGTTGTAGTCGATCAATTGGGATCAATCAAAAGCTAATGACGTGAATCGATGAATCAATGAATTAGTTAATTTGTGGTTTTATGTATTTTTAACATGGGCAAGCCCTAGGGTCGACTCAAGGAGGCTAAGGAACAACGTCAGATCAAATTAGATGAATTAGCTCACGATTTTCCAAGTATATTTTTTTTTGAAATTTTTATGCTATAAAAATTCAAAAGTAAACAATGCAGATGAACTAGGTTATTAGGAAAACAAGCAACCTAGAAAAATTAATTTTAATGTGAAATTAATCCCAATTAGCCAAATCGTATTATTCTTGAAAACCTAATCCAAAGATGAATGCAAAATGTATTTTTTTTGCAATTTCTGGGTTTAAAATGCAAAAAAGTAAACTTTTTAAGGGGTTTTATGCATTTTTTCATGCAAACAGAATGCAAAAATTATGAAATTTTTATTGGAAGTGAAATATGATGGAATGAAGCTACATTGGTTTTTTTGGAATTTTTCGACAATATATGATTTTTTATGATTTTTTACTTAAAATAAAGTGGCTATGAGAATTTAATTTCTAATAAATCCACGAGATCAAATTATCTATATAGAGATTTATCTCAAATAAATATTTTAATTAGTAATTTAGGAGAGCAAAAATTACGCAAAAATAATATTCGTGGATTTAAATAAAAACCAATTACGTAAATAATTCAATAGCTTATTTTAGACAGAAGACACTACCGATTTCAATGAATTTTTTTTAAAAAAATAGAGCACTTATGAACACGTCATCTTTATTTTAACATAATATTTGGAGCAATATATAATTAAATATGAATTTCAAACCTTGAAATGGTAAAATCTGCAATTTTTTTGCCAAAATAATTTTATTTAATTGGTTACTACTCACAAAATTACAAATATATATCCAAGAGATAAAGAACTAATGCTCTATAATATTCAATTTTTGTATTAAAAAAATGATGCAAAATGCATGTCCAAATTATTGCTAATAGTCAGGGGTCTCCGTGCAATACAGAAATAAATATTTCTAAATAAAATGTGCCTAGGGGTACATTTATAATTTTAAAACATGTGAGGAATTAATATGCAATTTTCACACAAAAAATAAAAATAAAAAGGAAGTAGACTTTCTTGGAGCCCATGTTACAACACAAAGAAGTCAGCTACGTGCGGGGAGAAGCGGCTGGCGGCCGTGACACACACGGAGAGGATGGCGACGGTGCATAGGCGTGGATGTTGCGCAGTGAGAGAGGGAGTGACGATGGTGAGGCGCACGACCACTAGAGGTGGTGTGCACCGGTGAAGGGGCAGGCATCCACGGGCAGGAGGCACGCAAGGGCTGCACGACAAGGGCGGGGCGCACTGGTGGCGAGGGCGCAACCGCGGAGCGGAGTAGCAACAGCTGGGCATAGCAAGGGGCCACAGAGCACCGCGGTGTGTGGGGCATGGAAGGGTTGCAGCTACAGCGAATGTGGTCGCAGAGGGGGAGACCGCTGCAGTTGGGAGATCTGCTATGTAGCACCGCACACGCGGTGACGAGGCACACAGGTTGTGCCTCTGCTGGAGCGCGAGAAGGTCACAGTTGGCCGCAGGCACAGTGGCACGTAGTTAAGGGGTACGACCTACTGCTGGAGTAGCAGCCTGGTTGCTGAAGACATGTTGCGGTTGGGTAACGCTGGCCAAGTGGGTGGCGGCTGGTGGCAAGAAGTGCAAGGTCGCTGACGCACGGTTGAGGAGGGTGCAACTGCAGCGGCTAGAGTTCGGCGATGGTTCTGCACGTAGGAGGTAGCACACGTCAGTGCACAGGGGTGAGGTGGCCTGTGGATGGCGGCGTTGGGCACCGACGACGTTGCAACTCTTTTTTTGGGTTTATTTTTTACAATTTATTTGCTTTTCATAAACATGAAATAAAAATATGAAAAGGATGAGACGGTGAATGGGGATGGTGATGACGGTGTTGGTGTTGATTATGAGGTACTATGGAAGATGAATGTAGAACAACAAAAATGAGTGTTAGATAAAATTAAAAAAATGAGGAAATTAAGATGGAAGGATACATACCTGTAGTGGTTTCGCCTGAAGGTGGTCCTGCGATGCGTGGCTCCCGTCATGGCCTCGATCCAGTTAGATGAAAAATCAGAGAACCTATGCAGCTTGGATACAGCTACGCTGAGGTCGATTTCTCTACCTCGGATTTCGCCAAACACGATGGAAACCATCATCGCGTCGAACACTTACTCAATAAATGTCAGTGTTGAGTGGGCTGAGCTGGTGGTTCCCTTTCTCTCTCAATTTTGGCGGATGATAAGAAATGAAGAGGAGAAGGGAATAAAAAGGAGGGAGAAGTTTAAAAGAGGTGGAGAAATGGAGTTGGTGGCTTGGGTGGGAAGAATTGAAGTTGGTGGCTTGGGTAGGAAGTTGGAGTGGAGAAGAAGTAAAAGGGAAAAAAGAAAATAAAATACAAAATAAAGTAATATAAGTAGGTTACTAAAAATAATAAAAGAGAAAATAAAAGTACAAAAAATATTTAAAAAATTAAAATAAATAAATAAATAAAAATAGTTAATTGATAATTAAAATAAATTACAAAAATAATAATAAAAAATAGGGTGAGACGTGGCAGATCCTGGAGCTACCACGTGTCGTACCTAGAAAAATAAAAGTTTAAATGTAAAAAAATAAAAAAGGGATAACAAAAGGGGTCAAATCAAAAAGTGGTCAGCATGAAGGTTGCTCTCTCGATGAGATTTACAATTTTTGTGAAGGATTGAAAATCAAAACAAGTCATCTATATAAAAAGTATTTTTGGAGGTACCTTGTAGATATAAAATACCATATTTTTATATTTTTCATATTTTTTCATTTTTAAATAAGAGAAAAATTAAAATAAAAGTAGAAACGTATAAAAAGGATATTTACAATTTAATCTTATTTATTTTTAATAATTAAGATAATAAAAAGACAAAATGAAGGGTATTTTAGTCAATGTGTATAATATACAATAGGGGCCCAAAACCCAAGTTTTGCATACAATCTCCGATTTTTTTTGAAATTAGTCTCGTTTTGAAGTTCTTTGAATATATATTACTTTTAAAGTGATTAGACCTAAATTGGACATTGTATGAGAGAGAGATGCATGCTTTTGTCCGTTTGCATGAGAATTAGGTTTTGGGTTTATTTGTCAACATTTCAATTTAGTAAATTTTTTATATTTTTTCTTTATTAGTATTAGTAATATATATACACTATATAGTTAATTTTATTGGATTTGGAGTTAGTATAAAATAGATACAAATATGTGATTTTCGCTAATATACATGTAGATATTTACAAGTGAAGTTGGCTTCTTATATAATGCAAATATAAATGCTAAAATGCGAAGATTAATTCTAGATGGATGAAAGCGAATAATGCAAAATAAATGAAAATATGCAGCTAATTTCTAGGGAACGAAGCTCTATTCTAAATTTTTAGAGTGATGAATTACAGATTCATCAACCCCCTATACTTAAACCTTGCTCGTCCCTTAACAACTAAAATAAAATGCAAAAGTGAAATGATTTGGGGTTCCATAGCAAGGTCATGAATAAAAGGTGAAAATGGAGCTTGATCGATCTTTGGATGAATAGTGTGATGGAACCTTATTGGGAATTGAATTTAAGACCTAACAACCTTTAAGTTCCACAAGTCTCCTATTCAAGTCGCCTCAACAATCAGGTCAGAACAGATCCTCATACATAAATTCTAATGACTATTAATCTTACTTGTATTGTGTAAGTGAAATATAGCTCTCCACATCAGAAATAGCAAAGAAGCAACATCCTCTAACAAGGTAAATCTAATTTCCTCGAGGAGTGGGGTATTCCCTTCTATGTTCAAGTGCAATCAGCTCAAGAAGAAGGGGGTAAAGAAGAAAATAGATTGTGACCAGTGTAGTCATATATCTACGGAGCTTGCCTAGTGTAGCCAAGTCTCCAGCTGCAGGCTATGAGACTTTGAAGCATATGCCTTGCAAATATACACATTCCGGCAGGCATTTTATTTTCAAACAGGCCTGTCCACTTTTTTGGAGCTCTCTTTTTTTTTCCTTTTTTTTCTTTTTTGAACTATATACAAGGTGCATCATGTACATCAGGAGTTTTTCTTCTTGAGCCAGTAAACTATCCCTCTTTTGATGCATTATTGAAACCCACAGCTTCTCGTCATTAGACGTCGATGCCACTAGACTAGGTTGAGATGCACTACCCTCTCTAGAGGAGGACAGATGTTTCCACCCGTGTGCTACTCCAAGCTAAAGGATTCTACCTCCTCACCACCTCATCAATGAAGAGCTACGGGCATGGTTTTCGTCCAAGTTAGGTCACTGTCTAAGAGAATCGTGTGTGTGTACCAAGTATTCTATTTAGACCAATCAAGATGACATGTGAAAATAGACTTATGAACTCAAAGAATTAAGTCACTCGATCTTAAAAATCTTAGCTCCAATTCATGTAAGGTTCCTATGAAATTAGGTAGATTAAGGTCAAATCAAACCCATCCTCAACATCTATTCATAACTTGGTTCAGAACCCACTAACTTTTCACTTTGCATATGCTAAAAATGTAGATGAGATGCATATGGCATGCTATATAGATGAATGAAGTGAAAGATATTTTTTTAATGCAAGGATATATGCCAGAGTAAATAAGAAGCCTATTATTTTTTTATCTTTTTTTCAAAGACATACCTCCTATTTTACAACAAATTTTACAAAAATATTTTTTTACAAGAATTTTATAAATTTTTACACAAGTATTATACATATTATACAATATACATACTAGTATACATGTATTTTACAAAAAGTTTTTTTCTTCCAATTTTTACCCACACCATAATTATTCCATAATGTATATAAAAGTACGAGAATGTACGAGCTATGGGTAAAGTATATATGGTGGAATATATACATGCCATCCTATACTTAGCATGTGTTATGTCTTAGAGCATGAGAAGCGAGAAAAAGACATAGCTCGTGCTAAGCATAGGAGAGCTAAAATAACAAAAGGTATAGAAGTTGATTCTCCCCCTATTCTTAGGCTCTAATCAGCCTAAGTGTAGAAGAAGAGCAAAAATGGGGCGGTCGAGGTCAAAAAGAGAAGTGGATGAGTATATACACATGGTGGGCATAAGTTCCCCCAGTACTTAAGCTTTGGTTAACCTATTTCTAGGACAAGAGTGAGTGTGAGAACCGATGAGATATGGAGAATGTATAGAGAATGATGAAGAGACTCGGGTCACTCTCCCCCTATACTTAGGATCTGGTCATCTTAAGTATAGACATAAAATGAAATGATATGGAGTCAGGGCGAGTGATTTGAATCACTGGGGAGGGAGGGAAAGAAAATATATACAAGGAGAAGTGAGAATATACAAGTATCAAGAAGGTTTGTTACGAACCTTCTTGTGGGAGAGAGGAGGTGAATAGTATACATATATGTCATTGTCGGAATCATCCTTAGATGAATAATAGTGATGTGTAGGGATCATCCAACGAGGGTAGACACACGCATGCTTGCTCAGATATGTCTTAAGAGCAACCGAACTGAGTTCACTCATATAAATCACCTCACCGGGACCCGATGAGGACTCCTCAGAAAATTCCTTCTCCGGTATGTTGAAGGAAACATTCTTAGTTGGTTTTCTAGAACCTGAAGCATTGAGGGGTTCAGTAGAACACCTCAAGGAATCAATTCTTGACTTGCTCTCACTGGATAACCGACTAGAGGAAGGAGCAACCATATTTCTAGGTAGGGTCAATTCAATCTTGGTTGTCTCATTTATTGAGGGTCTGAGATGTTGTCTGTGCTGACCATGGGTTCCTCATCAGATAAATGACCATATATATTGTAATATTCCTGAAGGGTCAGCACATGACTAGGGGAGGTGCTAGTGATCTTAGTAGGCTTGGTGTTAGGAGTGATGCAAGAAGTGGGAGTCAATGATGTGTGGGGAGTCTCTGATCCAATGGTCGGTTCGACATTTGGTATCTCAAGTGTAACAGAGAGGTGGGATTCATATACCTCTAAATGGTCACAACTATAAGTAGCTTTGTTGGTTACCTAAGAGAAGAGTGTGTCAAAGAATGGATGCAGTTGGAGTGCTCCCGGTGCTTTAAAACTGATCTCTCCAGTCTCACAATCTATAGTCGCCTTAGCCGAGGCTAAGAACGGCTTCCCGAGAATAATAGGAGACTGGGTAAACTCTCCTCAGTGCTCAATGTCAATGACCGTGAAGTCTACCTGGTGTAGAGAACCTTGGAAAGTAATGATGACTGAAATGGTTCCTCTCGACCGTTTTATAGATCAATCAGCCAGCTGAACAATCTCTCTCGACTTCTTGATTGGACAGACTTTGAGCTTGTCAAACACAGAGGTCAGGAGGATATTTATCGGTGTGTCATTATCGATTCAGGCATGTGTAAAGGTAGTGTCTTTAATTTCACATTCAACCCTAGGCAACCGCTTCACTCTGCGGCTTTTGATCTTTTCCCACATCACCAAGGAGGTGGCCATAGACACTATGTGTCTCTCAGTCCTTGTCCTCTTATTACCTGACCTCTTAGGCATCAATTTACTTCTCACAAATCATGTAAGGTCAGGAAAGTGATATATGGCATTTACTAAGGGAAGATTAAAAATCAAATCTTCATCGAGTGCTTCCCTTAGGATAGGATCTGATTTTTTAAGGTCTTTTTAATTTTCTATTTTTATGAATTTCCTTGATTTTTCAATTTTTTTGGTCTTTTTTGGATTTTCGATTTTTTTTTGTTTTGAATAAGTGAAGGAGGAGTGGGAGGATGTACAGACTCAAGATTAGAAGGTAAGTGGTTAGTAGAAGAGGGAGGTAGTATGGACTCCAGCTATACAGAGTGTTTGTGTTTCCGTGTATCTTTTAAGTTTTCAACATTGAATCCGTTTATTCCATTCTCCACTTCCATACCTGAGCTGGAATAAATTGAAATGATTTGGTCTATGACATTTCTAAGTTTATCCTCAATTAATTCATATCTGTTCACAACCTTAGAAATGTAATCCTCTAAAGACTCCTCATAGCAAATCATCGAAGCGGTCTGTCTACTCGAAGGATACTATTGAGATCATGAAGTATCATACTTCATAGGCCTAGACTGTGACATGAAATATTATGGTTTCCTTGTATCCTTAGATTGTCTCATACTGGTTTGAGTATGGACCATCTGAATTGTAGATATTGGTCGGAGCCTCAACTAATGGAGTCAATGAACGGGGGTTGGTTCGTCTAGCTCATGAGTCCAAGCCCTTGAATGTGTAGGCTCTCCGAATGAAGGTTGGTCAATGTGGGCTTGATTACAATGGTAAATCAAGTCAGGAAGATCATATGATGCAGGCCTCCATTCAATTTGTTCGATCGGCCATGTTATACCCTAAGGTCATGTCGGGATGTGTATATGTGAATGGTTGTCCTGTCCCAACATGAGATGAGAATGAGGTCTATAGGGGCAGATAATTTTGCCAATCATTTGTCGCATCAATTGCTTCCAACTAGTGACCGACTATAAGGTGAATTAGCCTAGCTAGGAAGTGGGTCGGGGGCGTAAGAAGGTGGAGTAGGTGAGATGTACGAAGAAGTGGGTAAGCCAGTTGAAGTTCTGACTTCATGGTCAGGATGGGGGTATGAGGAGGAATAAGAATGTGGACATGATCGGATTATGGTCGAAGATGAGTGACATGGATATGATGACCAATATACCGATATCTTGAAGAGGAATGGATGATTGTAAGTATATCGAGGTAGAAAACTTGCAAATACACTGGATAACGCATACGAACAGACAGAAAACATATGCAAGAGCAAACCCCAAATTCAGCAACTCTATGCGTGAGGGCCGTAAAGGTTCGGTCAAATTATCTTGTCAGTTTTAGTTGGTGACAAATGTGAGTTTTGAAAGATTAACGAGCTGTTGCGTGCCTGTACATCCCTATAGACTATCCCAATTCTTACGAAACCTACTTTCAGAATGTATAGAAGTAAGTACGGACCATATAAATACGGCTACCTGTTTCTTTAGGACGAAGCCATATAAGGTGTCCTCAAAATATCCCACTGTGCTAAGGAAATTCGGACCGTTTACTAGCTACCCATAGATCCTCACTGAAAAGTGGCTAATCGTTTTATACCAGTAGTCTATATGAAAATACTGGATTTAGCTCTATCCTAGTGTCATTTCTCTCTCACTTGCAAGTAAAACAAACAATGACGGATTGCTCTCCCACAAAAAAAGGGTTGATTTTAGTCAATTTTGTTTAATCAACCTGCTCAATTCATACCCAATTTTAAGTTAGGTTGTCACTTGAATGTTAATCTAAATACAAAAACATGTCTACCATTCAGTTCCATTTTCCTTTTAAACCCTAAGTTGTAAAATAAGGGAGGAGTCAGAAATCAGATTGCAAACGTGAAACAATGATGCATGCTCAGAAGAAGGTATACTTACAGTGACTCCCATCACTCTCCATGTAGTATGCAGAATTGAATTTTAAATTTTACATTAAATGCAAGCAGATTGAGAAAACCACACCTAAAAACTATACAATTAACTGGGAAGAAATGTTTTTGATTTGGATAAGTTGTACGTTGCTATGTGCTATAATTAAAGAACTCAGAAGATGTGATTCTTCCAAGATGTGTGGCATAAACTACGATTGACACATACAAATTATAATTAAATAGTCGGAAGCCTATCCTAATTTCGCCAGTCAAGTCGGGCCCCACCCTCATCGGAGAGTGAAATAGGCTCGACACACCACAGAATAATGTCCAAGTCTGAATACGCGTATGGGGTTCCAATCCTCTAGAATTGTGAAATCATTACAAATTAATTTAAATGCAGAAAAACAACACCAGACTCTACATTCTCTCACGACTCGACTCGATCTTAATTTTTAATGTGAATCCTTTAGGTAGCTTATCACCAGAAAAAGCTGACCTCCAAAGGTCCTGAGTTGCTAAGTGACTGCTCCATCGCGTTGGTCCCTAACACAAAAATAAGATGGTGGTAAGAGAGATAGACTCAATAAAGCAAATCAAATAAAATAATAAAAAATTAGTGGAAAATAAATAGAGAAATATGCATAAGAAGAATCAGGGGTCAGACTACCCGATTGTTGAAAAACCTAAAATCAAGATTTTCTAAAAATTAACCTAAGTCGTGCCACTCCAGTAACGATGTCATTTGATTTACCGTTGAATGCCCTATGCTAAATGTGTCACGTTGCTGTAGTCAGGCATTCGGGATCAATGAAAAATTAACCACACGAATCGATGAATCAACGAATTAATTAATGTGAGGTTTTATGTATTTTTAACCTGGGCTAGCCCTAGTGTCGACTCAAGGAGGCAAAGGAACAATGTTGGATCATATTAGATGAATTAGCTCTCGATTTTCCAAGTAGATTTTTTGTATTTTTTATGCAATAAAAATGCAAAAGCAAACAATGGAGATGAACTAGGTTATTAAGAAAACATGCACCTTAGCTAAATTAATTTTAATGTGAAATTAATCGAAATTTGATAAATTGTATTTTTTCTTAAAACATAATCCAATGATGAATGCAAAATGTATTTTTTTTGGAATTTTTAGTTTAAAATGCGAAAATGAAAAATGCAAACTTTTTAAGTTTTTTATGTAATTTTTCATGCAAACAAAATACAAAAATTATGAAAAATTTACTGGAAGTGAAATATAATGGAATGAGGCTAGAGTATTTTTTTGGAATTTTTCGAGAATATATGATTTTTTATGAAATTTTTTATTGAAACAGAGTGACTGTGAGAATTTCATTTCTAATAAATCCACGAAATCAAATTATCCATAAAGAGATTTATCTCAAATAGATATTTTAACTATTAATTCAGGAGAGATGAAATTTCGCAAAAATAATATCAGTAGATTAATTAAAAACCAATTACAGAAATCAGTCAATAACTCATTTTAGGCAGAAGACACCTCCTATACTAATGAATTTTGGAAACAAATTAAAACGCATATGAACACATCAACTCTATTTTTTACTCAATTTTTGGAGCAATATTTAATTAAATATGAATTTCAAACCTTGAAAGGAGTAAAATATGCACATTTCATGCCAAAATAATTTTATTTAATTATTTACTGCTCTCACAAAATTACAAATGAATATCCAAGATATAAATAATTAAATTCTCTACAATATTCAATTTTTGTATTAAAAAATAATGCAAAATGTATGTCCAAATTACTACTTAAAGTAAGGAGTCTCCCTCTAATACAGGAATAAAATATTTCGAAATAAAATGTCCCTAAGGGTACATTTTATAGTTTTAAAACATGCGAGGATTTCATATGCAATTTTCACCAAAAAAATAAAAATAATAATGAAGTAGACCTACCTAGAGAAGGATTCTTCGCACCCAAGTTACGGCATGAAAAAGTCGACCGCATGTGGGGAGAAGCGACGGGCGATCGTAACCATACGACGAGGATGGCGACGACACGCGAGCATGGAGGTCATGCGGCGGGATATGGAGTGAGGATGGTGACAACGCACGACCGCTGGAGGTTATGTGCGCAGTTGGAGGGGCGGATGTCCGTGCATAGTAGGCGAGCGAGGGCCGCATGTAGAGGGCGGGGCAGCGCACACTGGAGACGAGGGTGCAGTGGGGGCGGGGCGCCGTGAGGGGCCGCGGAGAGCCACGACGCATGCGACGTGGAAGGTTGGCAGCTGCGAGGAACATGACCGCGGAGAGGGAGGCGACAACGGTTGGGCGACTTGCTACATGGCACTGCACGAACAATGGCGAGGAGGGGCTCGGGTTGTGCCTCTGCTGGAGTGCGGGACGGTCACGATTGGCCGCAGGCGTGGTGGTGCACGTTTAGGGGGGTACGACCCACTGCTGTCAGGGCGACCTGATTGCTGAAGACACGTTGTGGCTGGGTGTCGCTGGCCAGGGGGGTGGCAGCTGATGGGAAGAAGTGCACGACCGCTAATGTACGATTGAGGAGGGAGCGACTGCAGCGGATGGAGGTCGGCGATGGTTCTGCGCGCATGAGGTGGCGTACGGTGGCACACAGGGGTGTGATGGCCTGAGGATGGCAGCATGGGGCACCGACGATGCTGCAACTCTTGTTTTTTTAAAAATTGGGGTTTCTTAAATAGGAAACAAAAATATGAAGAGGATGAGTTGGCGAATGGGGATGGTGATAGTGTTGATTATGAGGTAATGTGGAATATGAATGCAATATATGAAAAATGAATGTTAGATAAAAGTTAAAAAAATGGGGAAATGAATATGGAAGGATACTTACCTGTGGTGGTCTTATCTGAAGGTGAGGCTGCGATGCAAGGCTTTAGTTGTGGCCTCGATCCTGTTCGGTAAAAAATCGGACAAGCTATGCATCTTGGATATGGTTGCGACGAGGTCGATTTCTCTACCTCGGATCTCACCAAACACGATGGACACCGTCTTCGCGTCGAAGTCCTACTCGGTCGATGTCACTGTCAAGCAGGCTGAGCTGGTGGTTCCCTTTCTCTCTCGATTTCGGTAGATGATTAGAAATGAAGAGGAGAAGGGAATAAAAAGGTAGGGGAAAGGGGAGAGGGTTGTGCTGGAGTGGTGGGCCCATGCGAGGGAGCGGAGGAATGGCTAGAGGGGTCGGCTGCCGCTGGGTTGCGCCGTACGTGCAGCGGTGGCTTAGGAGGAGGGAGAAAGGAGCGGTGGTTGTGGCTGCTTCCCTTGCTCTCTCTCTCTCTCTCTTTATTTTTTTATTTTTTTAGTAATTTTGTTGTACTTTTTATACAGGAAATAAAAATATAGAAATGAAATGAAGATGTGGTGTTCGTGTGATGTTGGTGGTGGTGTGTTTGATGGTAATGGAAATGCAATGAAGATGCACAAGACAAATAATGGATGTTAGATAAGAAAATGACAAAGAGAAGATAGACAATTTTACCTATGGTTCTTCGGATTTTGGAGGAGCTCTGCAGCAACTTCGATTGGTGCCTCGATCCGATTCGGTGAAAAATCAGAGAAGCTCGGATGTGACCTGAGGAGATGCACAACGACACGAGGAAGAGCCTTCATAGATCTCTCCTTTGCAACCGTCATTGCTCGACCGAAGGGTGTTGAAGCTGTCATCGACAACACTCGGGGGTTGGTGGTCTCTCCCTCTCAATTGAAGAAATAGTGGATGATGATGAATGAAGGAGATGAGGGGAATAAAAAGGAGAGGGACATTAGAAAAGAGATGGAGAAAATGGAGTTGTTTGGTTGGGAAGAATGGAAGTTGGTGGCTTGGGTAGGAAGTAGGAGTAAAGAAGAAGTAAAAGGGGAAAAAATAAAAAAAATAAAAATAAAGTAATATAAGTAGGATGCTAAAAATAATGAAGAGATAATAAAAGTAGAAAAATATTAAAAAATAGAAATAAATAAATATAAATAACTAATTATTTAAAATATTAAATAATAAATAAATTATTAATTTCATAAATTAAATTTAGAAAATAATAATAAAAAATAAGGTGATACGTGAGCCGCCACGTGTTGTACCTGGAAAAATAAAAAAGAAATAACAAAAGGGGTCAAATAAAAAATTAGTCAACATGAAAGTTGCTCGTCTCGACGACATCTGCAACTTTTGTGAAGAATAAAAAATTAAAAGAATTCGTATGTACAAAAAGTATTTTCGGGAGTAACTTATAGATATAAAATACCACTTTTTTATCTTTTAAAGATTTTTCACCATTTTTAAATAAGAAAAAAAATCAAAATAAAAGTAGAAAAATACAAAAAGAATATTTACAATTTACTCTATTTTTATGATTTTTTAATAATTTATAAAATAAAAAGATAAAATGAAGGGTATTTTAGTCATTTTGTATAATATAGATTAGGGGCCTGAAACCCATGTTTCACATACGATCTCCGATTTTTATGAAATTAGTATCATTTTGAAGGTCTTTGAATCTATATTACTATAGAAGTGAGTAACCTAAATCGGACACCGTATGAGAGAGAGATGCACGTTTTCTTCCATCTTTTTGAGAATTAGGTTTTGGGTTTATTTGTCAACATTTCAAGTTGATATTTTTTTTGTTTTTTTTCTTTAACAGTATCAGTAATTGATTACTGACATTTTACCTAGGTCTTAATAATTTACAAGGCAGACTGATAGTCATTGAAGGGACCTCAGACGAAACCTCTGGTCAATCAACAATTAACCCACAATGCAAATAAAGTAATAAATATCAGAAATGTGGAGTTAAAATTTATTATAACTCTACAATAGGTGTGTATAGGTGTAAGAGTGTGTAGAGGTCAAACTCATGGAGCAAACGGTAGAAGGGGGCAAAATAATGCGCACAAAACTTGTCTTTCATCTCTTGTCCATTTTTATTGTTTTTGTGGGTTTTTGATTATATATATATATTTATTCTATTTTTATGTTATATTTTTATAATTTTTAATTTTATAATTTATATTTTCGGATTTTATATTTCTTTTTTTATATATAGAATATATAAGGCTATATATACAATATGGTGTAACATACTTATAAATAAAAGTAAATATAGACACAATCTAAAAAGTAAATTATTTTTGGTTTTTATATATTTTTCTAATGTTTTTTTGTTTTTTCTGGAACTTCTCCTAATTTTTATGGATTTTTAAAGTCTAAAATATAACAAATCAAGTATTTAATAAATACCTGAAACTGATTTCAATTTAAAAATAGTAAATAAGGTCCAAAATTATCCAAATCAATTTTAATATATAAATATTTATATAAAGAAAATTATAAAATAAGAAAAACAATCTTTTGGATTTTTAATGATTTTTTAGATTTTCATAAAGTTTTTTGGTGTATTCCAATTTTTAAGCTTTTTCTTTTTTCATTTTTAGTGGTATTTGGTATGGAATTAAAATAGGGAAAAATAGACAATATATTTTTTTTGGATTTTTAAAGGCATTTTTATATTTTTTGGTATTTTCTAAGCTAGACAGTACAAAAATAAGCTCCTTATATTTATTTCTAATAAATGGTTAAAAAGCTCAAAAATGCAAAATATATTCATGGCATAAAAGTAAATGATACCGGGTTCTAACCCTATTTTTACATAACTATAAGAACTAGGGTGTTTTTTTTAATAAATGAAATCCAAGTACTAAAATTCATATACTAGTAGGGGCATAATTGTAAATAAAATAAACTTCACGAGCTAAAGTGCAATTTTGACAAAAATATACAATGTAAATTAAATTTTATTGAATTAAAATTAAATACAAAAAGTGTCAGGGGTATACATGCAATTTTCTCAGCTCGCGTAGGAGGCCACGTGAGTTGAGCTGGATAAGACCAAAGTGAAATTAAAATAAATATAGGGTCCCCTGTGTAAAATTTCCACAATTAATTACACTTTATATTTTATTTACAACATTAATGATTAAATACACAAAAAAGGGGTGAAATGCACAATTTACCCCTAAATAGGCACGGGCCAATGACTGGTCAAGTTTACTTGCCATGCGTCGCTCTCCCATCGTACGATGATGCTTCATTGTTGGTGACCTAGATTGGATCTTCGACAGGCGATTGATGGTTGAGAGCATGTTCGATCCAACAACGGCTGCAACATCTAGCGTGGTCGATCTGATCGGACGACAAAAAAGGGCTCAGGAAGATCTGAGCAAGAACTCACCAGAGGCGAGTTTCGATCAGCTCCCCGGAGTACTTCCAGCCACCTGGACGGCTTGGACAAGATTAAAATTGAGGATTGGGCCTCCCCGCACCAGATGGCTGCTCCAGAAGGGACGATGGAGCTCAGATGGAAGCCATCAAGCTCGGGGAAAAGTGGTGCTCCAGGTAACTTGAACTTCAACAAAAATCGACCCTTGAGGGTTCTTTAGCTCTCCATACCTACAAAGCAAATGCACACAATCACAAAGAAGGTCTGGGGAGCCTTATTGGATGACGGGGAGTAGAAGGTGGGTCATGGCGGAGGCAGCTCCGGCGGGAGGCGGAGGTGGAGTGCCCAAGTCCTGATCCGACGAGGTTTGGTAGAACGGAAGGTGGTTGGGTGAAGGGAAGCGAAGGATAAAGGAAGTAGGGGTTGTAGGATGGTCGGAGATGGCATGATACGGTGGAACATGGTCGGAGCTCGAGAGCTCTGGCAAGGGTAGCCTTCTTAACATAGGGTGATTAGCTATCTAAAACACGAAATTAAAAACATAAAATTATACCTAAGACTAATTCTAACATAAAGAAATTGAAATGGTGCAGCTCTTACCTGGTCGAGATCAGGGAGCAAAAGTGCCCAGAGTTGGGCCACCTTGGGTGCACATTCCTCCTCCGCGAGCCTTTCAACATCAGGGGACTCCCCCTTTCACGAGGATACACTCTTTGGTCGAGATTAGGGGATCTAGGATTTGAATGATGACCAAAATTGAAGGACGAAGAAGGTGGAGTTATTTATAAACATTACATGTGACAAACATGAGATTCAACCCTTTAATAGTGTTGAGTTAACACTTCTGACGTCATTACAGTCGGGGCGAATCAGATCGATCAAAGACCATTTGATTACATTAACAATCCAATCAAATGGTCGAATTAAAATTTTACTTGGACAGGCCCAAGGTCTAACTCAGGGACACGAGCCTCTTTCGTAATATTTGGATTCTAATTATCTAGATTAAGTATTCGATTAAAGATCGTAGGTCAATGACACGCTTGAAGACAAGATAATATGCATTAAGTAAACATGAAACATGCATTTTTTATTTGATTTTTTTAACATGCAAATAGATGCAATTAAATGCAATGCAATTATGCCCTAATTATAACCTATTTGAGCAATTGGATGTAGTCGAGTTCATATTCGAATCATGAAGCAAATTTCATTAATGTAATGATATAAGGCATGGATAGTCATTTGACAAAAAAACACTACGTTAATGCCTTTAATCATCAAAAATCAGAATGTTCAATCCGAAGTCTAAGCATGCTATTAAGAAGACACTAAAACAAGCTTCAAAATACCACTGAAACCGACTCAATCGGAGCTAGGATGCGCAAGATATGCAAGAGTGAAGCTAGGGGCATAAATGCAAGAAAATATGAAATGAAAAAATCACAAACAGGTGCCTGAGAGGGACTAAAATGCAAATAAAATAAAGTTCAGGACCTTCCCTGTAAATAACCAACACGCGTGGGGATCTTTTTCCAATTATTAAAACCCGCGAGGGTAAAGTGCAAAATACCCCAGGCGCACGTAGGTGTCACCTGATCTCTGGACCATAATACAAACGTGGAAACTTCTAAGGGCCCCCCTGCAATTTTCCCAGACCGCACGCGAGGAGCATGTGGTCCTAGGCTTGGATGACTCTGATGCTCGGGGGAGGCTCGGGAGGTTGGCTACGCTTCGGAGGAAGGCTCGATGGAGGCTCTGGGTCGTAGAAGGCTTGGCACTGGTTCGACAGACCCAGACCTAAAGGCACAGAGGTTGAGGCTAGGGTCTGTCATAAACTTGACACATGGACTTCCATGGACCGTTGGATCTTGAGGATCCTACGGTAGATGTACCCTACGCAAGTGAACACGTGGCTTCGTCAGCACCGTTGGATGGGCTCCTGGGAGGAGCATCCAATGGAGCCTGTAAGCTCCTGATCTTCCTCCTCTGCCGCGGTGCTGGTAGTGGGTTCAGAACTCCGGTGAAGCCTCCCGTGCTCCGCCTTGCTCGCTCCGGACTCGTGACGATCCCCAGAACTCCATGGAAGTCTAGCGAGGTAGCTGGAGCCCATGGGGATGCGTTGAGCTATCTGGAGGTGCCCAACCAGGTCTGATGGTAGGAGGCAGAGCTGCGCAAGTTCTTCTCCGACGATGCTCTGGCTATTGAAGTGTGATGCACCTGCAGGGTCAATCTCATAGCCGAAGCATGCTGTACACAATGTGGGTGCGAGATGAAGCGATACGGAAGGTCGTGATGGGTGAAGAAGGTGGCGACCGATGGTCTTCTCCGATGAGCTCGAAGGAGGGGGATCAGAGTTGTCTGGGGTTATGGAAGGCAAGGAGCATGAACGAAGGGTGGCGTGTAAATGATGGAATCGAGGCGAAGCTTAAGATTTGATCAGTGGATGGCTACAGTACGAGTGGAGAGCTAATAAAATCAAAGAAATTGAACAAAAATGCAGAGAAGAGATCAGAGAACTTACCTGAATAATAGCAGAGTGGTGGCATGGGCTTGAGCCTCTTGAAGAGGCTCAGGGTCGTCGCATGTCGAGGGCGGCCATTCCTTGGAGCTTGAGGGGAGGCTGAGCCGCCGCTTCACCTCCATGAACGGTGTCGGGTCTCACCGGCGGCGATGGTCGCCTTTTCTCTATCCTAGCCCCTCCCCCTATCACAGGGAGGAGGAGGATGGCTGGGCCTCGCCTCTCGTGAAGGTGGACTCGATGAAAGGCGAAGGAGAGGGGGTATTTGAAGAGGGAGCTCGACGGTTGAAATGGCAGAAGCCATGGCTTTCATGGGTGATGTGGGACGAGAGGAGGGGAGACGTGGAGTGAATGTTGACCCGCGAGAAAGATGGATGAGTGGGGAAGGTCCGGGAGCAGTTAGTGAGTAGGGAAGATGGAAGTCGTGGTCGAGAAAATAGGAAGGGGGGTGGTTGTATTGCGAGCCGGGGCGACGTAGGCGAGGGTCGAACGAAGGTAGATGACAAAGTCTCCACCGTTGGATCTCGTGATCCAACGGTGGAGCGGTGGGCGCTAGGAAAAGGTTGGGATTAGATCGGGATGATGCAATCGACGAGCATTGGGTGATGCCACGTGGCAAGATGTGGTGGAGGCTCCAGCAGACGGTTGCGATGGAGACAGGATTTTGATCGGAGGGTTGAGATAAGATGCGGGAAGGAATGGCCTAGATGGAGGTATCTGGAGAAGAGATGGATGACGCTGATAAATCCACGCAGAGAGCTAAGGTCTGGGCGCTAAAGGAAGGTCGTGACTGCATATGGACTTCGATCGGATGGTCAGGAAATGGTAGGGACTGAACAGATGCAATCTGGAGAGAAGGAGAGTGATCATACAACAGAGGGAAGGGGGCACATGGCATGCACAGAGACGGGCTACGCGGCGCAACCAGAAGGCACCACGTGGCCCAATCATATTATTGCGACAAAAAATTTAAGAATTGAGGGGGAAAACGACCGAATTTGGAAAACTCAAAACATGAAAGTTGTAGATCTCGATGAGATCTATAAGTTTCATGTTAGCCAAAAATGGAGATGAGATCAAACAAAGGCAGAAAATATTTTTGAAAGTGTTTTAAGGTTAAAAACACCATGAATTTTAATTTTCCATTTTTTTGTATTTTTAATTTTTTCAATGACTCTGACAATTACGAGGATTTGTC
Organism: Ottelia alismoides; assembly: GCA_037367405.1. NCBI lineage: Eukaryota > Viridiplantae > Streptophyta > Magnoliopsida > Alismatales > Hydrocharitaceae > Ottelia > Ottelia alismoides. The sequence continues at coordinate 99,342 of JAZKJV010004514.1, read as the reverse complement.
TTTGTTTTATTGACACTTAGTCTAAGCTAGGGGGTTAATTTCAGCAAATTAAGAGCATAAAACTTGGTTTCATCAAGCCCCTATACTTAAACTATGCTCTTTCTCGAGCATCAAAAGAAAATGAATGAGCTAGATTAACCCCTTTGTGTATATCCATACAGGATCTAATCTGTTCAAGTCCTCTTAATTTTAGAGATCCAAAATCTTAGAGCTCAACCCAGCCTTAATCAAGAGGCATCCAATTCCTCTATTTTTTTTCCAGACTCTCTATGATATACATATAATCTAAGGGTATGACATTTAATGTTGACTGTGTTCACGAGAGTAGAGTCAAAACGTCACCCAAGGTCCCGGTCTAAGAAATTCTCCTAAGGACCCAATCCTCAACATTAGGGAATAAATCAGATATTACGTCCAATCCACCGTCTCTTTAGTTGTCAGACTTAGAAGTGTAGGTGGCAGGCCAGTTTGATGGAGGTTTGGGATTGTGTCATTTCTTCTCTCCCTCCCATGTGCCTTATTACTCAATGCATTTTTTTTGTTGATCAGTGCATCCATCAAGAGAAGTTGGAGTCGTCTGCACTTGTTTTCCTAGGAATACACCGGGGTGTGTCTTTTTTGAGTACCTATCATACCTTCTACACCCAGACTTGCAACATTTACGATGCAGAGCCCTTTTGCAAGCCCGACTCCTGGCCCTAATAGCAGTGGTCCAAGTGGACACTTTGAAAATGGTTGGGAGCGCTCGCCTTTGGTGAAAGCTCTATAATGATTGACTTTGTTGAATGAGAGCTTTATTTTCAACATTTATATTTCTTTGATTTGCAATATTTTTTGGCTAGCTCCTCTGCTTTTACCAAGAATTGGCGCACACTTATCAACATTTTTATTTATTTCACACCCTGGCACTTAGGTCAATGTCCAGAGATTACTATAAGAACCAAGTTCTCATACTGGCTAAAATGCTGGCACTCAGGTTTCATGAAGCCTTCAAAGATTTTATCCCAACCTCAAGCATCATTAAATCAAATCCAAGCTAAAATTCCTCATCCCAGTTCCTCAAGTGAAATTTCAACTCATATCATCGAAACCGCGTGCGTGCATGTGATGTGATGGTCATATTCTTATGGTCGGAGATTAAGCATGCAATATAGCACGTAAATATAGAAACCTAAGGAAATGTGGATGATTAAGTCTAAGACCCTGATGACTAAGGCTGGTTAACCTAAAATCTCAAGACCTCATAAACCAAGTTTCCTTGAACATTTCTAATCCTAGGTGGAAGTGAAAATGTAGAGGATTTAATCCAACTCCTTCAATTTTTTTGAAGCCTTTAAAAGACAAAATGACTGCTTAAACTCAAATGAGTAAATGCATCTGCGTTAACCCAGTATAGGTATAAGTACATGCCGAACCTCGATGCTTGAGGACGGAGCCTTGCGCGATGTCCTCTAAACCACCTACTCTGCTAAGGGTGAACCCTCACTGAACGTGACTACTTATTTGGGTTTAGTAGTCAATTTGACTCTTAAAGGATTTTTGAATTTTTCATTTTTATGGATTTTTGATTAAAGGTTAGAACAAAGGTTAGACTCAACTTTCCTTGAAAGAAAATTTTTTTCCAAATCATGTCATACAAATAAAGATTTTCAAAACATTTTCAAAAGATTTTTCAAAACAAGATAAACTCATTTTTCAAATCATTTTTGACATATTTTTCTTGAAAAGTAGTGTAACATAATGTAGAAAAAGCCTTGAAAATAGTTTTGTCTATTTAGTTCAAGAAATTATACCTTAGCCAAAAAGTTTTCAATTTTTCAAAATTTTCAAAATATAGCTAAAGTACATATACTGTATATACGGTATACCACTCTATACTTAAACTTTGCTATGTCCTCATATCACTAGATGATACAAGTCCATAGGTCCATTTAAATCTAGAAGAATATACGCGAACGGACGTGGGCTCCCCCTATACATAAGTTAGAAATAACCTAAGTTCGGAGGCAAGGAAAGGTGAGTAGAAAATCACGGGTACTCAGGTCCCCCCTATACTTAGGCTGAGAGTAGCCTAAGTATAAAGATGAATAATTGATGTTGGGAGAGACCTGAGGTGAACGAAGAAGTCGGATGTATATACAAATGAGCGGATGAATCTTCGGAGATTAATGGAGTACCTAAGGAATAAGGGAGGGTGTCGAAGCAACCAAGGCTCAAACAAGCATGCATCACCCTTGATTTCACCAACTCACACGTGAAACCAACAAATGTTGGTTGATTATCTTGTTGATTTTATTGGTGATTGAAAACATCTAGATTACACGGGAAAAATGTCAAATAAAGCAAACTGCATAAATACGGGTGTTGCTCTCCCAAAATAAGATTTTACTCCATTTTTTTGAGGTTGACTTGCAATTAGCTGTCCCAATTTTTTTGCTTAAGGTTATCACTGAAGTAAGATGAGCACATCAATCAAGAATTCATCATCTACCTCTCATTCACTTTTTCCATTAACCTATGTGATCAAGCTAGGAGGGGGAGTCAAGAAAAGCCATGCAGTCGATAAAAACCATGATCTAGGCTAAGCGATAAAACATGTAGTGCCTTGAGCAAGAAGCGTGAAAACTTGGACTGAGTTGAAAACCAAAACCTGATATATGCAATTCGTTGAAAAACCATGCCTAACATGCTTCTATTAGCTGGGAAGAACATCTTTTAAATTTGACTAAGTGAAGTGATGCTATATGCGTCTATTATTAAAGTGTGTCCTAACTACGATCAAACACAAAAGAATAAAAAGTGAAACAAGCTTAAGGAGTTGTGTGCCTGATCTTCGGTCGACACTTAAGTGGGGCAATCCCTACACAACCACGGAGAACTTCGTTCATCTACAAGTGTGAGTCTTCGATCAAAGACCGCTATAAAGACGATTATTACATGAGCTGGAAAAATACAAAACACATTTTTTTCGACTTTTTCTCCAAGATTGCTTCTATGGCTCCTCGCAACGGGGACGTACCTTCGCCTCGCCTCCTTGAACTTCACGGGCCCTGCCACAAAAGCTAATGTTAGATATCAGTCGAAAAGAATTTTAAATGATGCAAGACAAATGAACAAATTAACCTACGTATAGGAAACACTTAATTAAAATAAATAAAAATCCAAATAAGACAAAAGATTGGCCATGTCTCGGCAACAGTGCCATTGACAAGCCTGAGATTCGACCATTTAATAGTGTTGAATTAACACTTCTGATGTCATTGCAGTCGGGCCGAATCGGATCGATCAAAGACCATTTGATAACAATCTAATCAAACGGTTGAATTTATATTTTACTTGACCAAGCCCAAGGTCTAACTCAGGGACACGAGCCTCTTTCGTAATATTTGGATTCTAATTATCTAGATTAAGTGTTGGATTAAATATCGTAGGTCAATGATACGCATGAAGACAAGACAAGATGCATTAAGTAAACATGAAACATGCATTTTTTATTTGATTTTTTAACATGTAAATAGATGCACTTAAATGCAATGCAATAATGCCCTAATTGTAATCTATTTGATCAATTTGGTGTAGTCGAGTTCATATTCGAATCATGAAGCAAATTTCATTAATGTAAAGATATAAGACATGGATAGTCATTTGATAAAAAAACACTATGTTAATGACTTTAGTCATCAAAAATCAGAGTGTACAATCCGAAGTCTAAGAATGCCATCAAGAATACAATGAAACAAGCTTCAAAAAGCCATTGAAATTGACTCAATCGGAGCTAGGATGCTCAAGATATGCAAGAGTGAAGCCAGGGGCATAAATGCAAGAAAACATGAAATATAAATAGCAAACAGGTCCCTAGGAGGGACTAAAATACAAACAAAACAAAGTTCAGGACCTTCCATATTAATAACCCACACACACGGGATTTTTTTGCAATTATTAAAACTCACGAGGGTATAAGTGCAAAATACCCCAGGCGCACGTTGGTGTCATGCGATCTCTGGACAAGAATGCAAACGTGGAAACTTTTGAGGGTCCCCCTACAATTTTCCCATACCGCACGTGAGGAGCACGTGGTCCTAGGCTTGGATGACTCTTAGGCGCGTGGGAGGCTCGGGAGGTTGGCTCCGCTTCGGAGGAAGGCTCGATGGAGGCTCTCGCTCGGAGAAGGCTTAGAACTGGTTCGAAAGACCCAGACCAAAGGGCTCGGAGGTTGAGGCTCTGGTCAGTCCTGCACTTGACACGTGGATGTCAATGTACCGTTGGATCTTGACGATCCAATGGTAGCAGTAACCTGCGCTAGTGAACACATGGTTGCGTCAACACCGTTGGATGGGCTCCGGGGAGGAGCATCCAACGGCGCATGTAAGCTCCGGATCTTCCTCCTCAGCTGTGGCGCTTGTGGTGGGATCAGACCTCCGACGAAGCCTCCCGTGCTCTGCCTTGCTCTCTCAGGCCCGATGACGATCCCCAAAACTCCATGGAAAGTTGGCGAGGTAGCTGGAGCCCATGGGGATGCGTCGAGCTATCTAGAGGTGGCCAACCAAGTCTGATGGAAGGAGGCGGAGCTGCGCAAGTTCGTCTCCGATGATGCTCCGGCTATTGAAGTGTGAAGCACCTAAAGGGTCAATCTCATAGCCGAAGCGTGATGTGCACAATGTGGGTGCGAGATGAAGCGAGACGAAAGGCCGTGATGGGGCGAAGAAGGTGGTGGCCGGCGGTCTTCTCTAATTAATCTCGGAGGAGGGGGATCAGAGTGGTCTGGGGTTATGGAAGGCTGGGAGCATGAACGGAGGGTGGCGCGTGAATGATGGAATCGAGGCGAAGCTGAAGAGATGATCAGTGGATGGCTGCAGTGCGAGTAGAGAGCTAATAAAATCAAAGAAATTGAACAAAAATGCAGAGATGAGATCGGAGAACTTACCTGAGCAATAGCAGAGTGGTGGCATGGGCTTGAGCCTCTTGGAGAGGTTCAGGGTCATCGCACGTCGAGCGCGACCATTCCTCACGGCTCGAGCGGAGGCTGAGCCGCCGCATCACCGCCATGAACGGTGGCGGGACTCACCAGGGGTAATGGTCGTCTTTGCTCTATCCTAGCCCTGCCCCCTATCACAGGGAGGAGGAGGAGGGCTGGGCCTCACCTCTCGTGAAGGTGGACCCGGTGAAAGGCGGAGGAGAGGGGGTATTTGAAGGGGGAGCTCGGCAGTTGAAATGGAGGAAGCCATGGCTTTTGTGGGTGATGTGGGATGAGTGGAGGGGAGACGTGGAGTGAATGAAGACTGACGAGTGTCTTACTACCCTTAATAATTTAATCAAATTAATGGTCAAATTAATTGTTGTGTCGTTCGTTGCAGTCGGATAATAAGAGCTAATTAAAAACCACTTCTAATTAAAGTCAAATTAATTTCGAGCGGCAAATTTTTTTTACTTGGGCAAGCCCAAGGTCGAACTCAGGGAGGCAGCTGTCTTCTTAGGTAGATTCTAAGCTAATTCCAAGGTCGGATTTTCAGGGGATATTGTTTTGGTCTTTTTCAATATATTTTATGCAAGAAGGAAAAGACACATGCAAAATTGGGTCAGTTTACAAGTGAATTTAGAAAAGTGATAAAATCAAGTCCAAAAATTATGAAACTTGGCCAGAATGTGAAATTGATGAAATTAAGCTACTCTATTTTTTTTAGATTTTTCTAATACTAGATGAATTTACTGTGAATTAAAAATGAATGCAGGGTGATTTTGACTAAATTAATTTTAATAAATGCCAAATCACAATATTTTCAGATATAAAAATTATCCTAGATAGATCTAAGTGTGAAGAATCCATGAAAATTTATAAACCTAAATTTCTATGTGAAATGGACCTATTAAAAATTAATTAAGGAAATCACTAAATGATTTATTCAGGCGTCGGGGTGCGTGCAAATGAGATGATTTTTAGACACAATGTAAACTTAATTATCCTAGGTCAATGTGAATTTTTGGAGATTTTTTTGGAGTCACAGAGAAATTACTACAAATTAAAAGGCATAAATGGGAAAAATATGACAAAATTGCACCAATTAATTAATAATAAAATCCACTGCTATCACAAAAATGTGCCAAGTGTCACATATGAAAGAGGACAAATTAAGCTACACAATGCAATTTTCAAACTTGAAAAAGGAGTTAAATTAATGCCTAGATATGCGTGCAAAGACAGGGGCCTAACTACAATTATAGGAAATAAAATTGCTAAAAGTTAAACATGCTTACATGAACTAATGTGCAATTACCGATAATGAGGGGGCTATGTGTGCAAAATACCCATAGAACACGTGTGCCTCACGTGGGGGCTCCTGTAGGGACTGGAATGCAAATATGAAAACCTCTAGGGCCCTCGCTGCAAAAAACCCAAGCCGCACGTGAAAACCACGTGGGGTCCCAGGCTCGGTTGGCTTCGGAGGCTCGAGCTGAGGCTCGGGTGACTCTGGAGGCTCGGACTCGGCTCGGATGGAGGCTCGTCTAGCTTTGGGAAATCCGAGCTTGATGGTCGGGGAAGAGGCTCGAAGTAGGCGACGTAGCTCACTGTAGGCCACTGCATCAAGTGAGGATCCAATGGCTGCTGGTGGCTGGCGCGTGGCGTGCGGCGACGCATTGGATCAAGATCGATCCAACGGTCTCTGGAGCTCGATGAAGGTGGACACGTGGACGATCAAGCACCATTGGATCAAGATGAATCCAACGGCTCCCTGAAGCTCGAGGCGAAAGGGGACGTGGCGCGATCAGGTACGTAGGATCCTCCTGATCCTACGACTGTGGAATCAAGGCGACGTGATGTCCTCCGGACCGTCTGATCAATGGAATCAGACGGCTGCTGCTCTTCATCCTCAACCGGTCTGCCGCCTCCTGTGGCGGAGGTGGCTGCGCTCTGGTAAAGGGGCTCTAGCTACGCCCCCTCCTCTGGTCGTCGATGAAGGTCGCCGGCGTCTCGCAAATAGTTGGAACGAATCGTGGAGGTGTGATGGAGCCGTCGAGGGTCTCGGCTGAGGCTGAGCTGCTCTAGAGAGCGAAGGCGACAAAGCTCGAAGGAGCTCCGATGAGGCTTCCGGCCAGTCGAAGTGGAAGTACCTGCAGGGGTTAGTGGAATAGCCGAGGCATGTGGATGTGCTCGTGGGGTGACCTTGAGTGCGGAGTGAGGCTTGAGAGGCGACGAGGTGGTCCGGTGATCAAGCTCTGCCAAGGTGGCAGATCTTGCATTGCCGTGGGGTGGAGTGCGTCGTCGGAGAAGATGAAATAGTGCGCGAAGATCAGAGCTTCGAGGGGAAGCTCGGTGGATGTTCAGGAGGGAGAGGGAGTGATCGTAGGAGATGGGAAAATTAAGAGAAAAATGAAAGGAAAGAAGGAGAAGATCGGATGAAGAATGGAGGAGTCTACATGGGCTTGGAAGCTCAAAGGATGCTTCCGGTCATCACTCGAGGGACCGTAGAGGGCCCGAGCTCAACCAGCTCGTGGGAGGAGCTGCAGCACGTCGTGGCGATGTTGTGGATCTCGCCGGAGGTGAAGGCCTGTCTTCGCTCGGTTTTACTCTCAATTGCTGTCACCAATGGGTAGCTCTGACTCTAGGACACCTCTCGCATTGGCGAATGGGGCTGACAATCGACGATGGAGGCATATTTATAGCTTGAAGGTGACGACGTAGGTGGCAAAGTGGTGGAGTTGGTGGGCGTCGTGGAGCAAGGTGGAGGGTGTTCATGGTTATCAAGAGGGTTGGCGAGGATGAGGGAAGAGTAGGGTACGTCGTGGTGGTGCCAGGGGGCGGAGATGGTGGTCGGGGTGGCTCCCAAAATAGAAAGGGGGCGGCCCTCGTGCACGGTGGGCAACGTGGGGTGCGGGGCATGCGGGAGGTAGGAGATGAAGTATCGATCATTGGATCAAGTGATCCAACGGTCTAGAGAAGGGCAGAAGCGGAAGGTGAGGATTATATCAGCTGGGCGAAATCGAAGGCGCAGGGTGCGCCAGGTGGCGTGCGGCAAGAGCGACGTTGACGAGTGGTCCATATGAGATCCATGGGTAGATCGAACGGCTATTAAGCTTTTTGATGATGAGCAGCCCGGATCAAGCGAGAAGGCGATCGATCGGACGTCGGAGAGTATAGGGCGTGTGGCGCGCAAAGAAGCAGGCCGCGTGGCGCAATCAGAGGGCGCCATGTGGCTAGCTCTGAGTGGCTGAGAAAGAAAATGAAATAAGAGAGAGAGAAGGAGGCCGAATTTGAAAAACTCAAAACATGAAAGTTGTAGATCTCGATGAGATCTACAAGTTTCATGTTGACCAAAACGGAGATGAGGACAAATATGATACAAGCATACAAGAGTACAAATATACATACAAATAGTATACAAAGGGGCCCAAAAACCCAAGTTTATCATACGAGCTCCGAATTGAATGAAATTGGTCTCATTTTAAAGGTCTCTGGATATGTATTAATCTGAAGGTGAGTAGACCTAATTCGGAGGTTGTATGAGAGGGATATTGGCATTCTAAGGTCTAGGTTCTCCAACTGGGTTTGGGGCTTTATTGGGCAATTTACAGGACATGGATTTTTGGCCATCTTCCTTATATTATTAACTAGTAATGTACACAGTGTAAGGAATGTGTTATTTGATTTTAAAGGGGATATGATTAGGTGAATTATCGAGAGCATTTTACAAGTGATTTTTACAAATGAATTGGCTTCTTATTTAATGCAAATATGAATGATAAAATGCATGTATTGTGGATTTATGCATGAATGCTATTTATGCAAGATAAAGGGAAATATGCTGCTAAATAATTGGGAACAAGGCTCTATTTTCAACTTTAAGAGTGATGAATCACATATTCATCAACCCCCTATACTTAAACCTTGCTCGTCGCTGAGCAACTAAATGAAATGCAATAGTGAAATGATTTTGGGTTCCATACCGAGGTCATGAACAAAAGTTGAAAATGGGGCTTGTCTTGACCTTTGGATTAATTTTGTGGTGGAACCTTATTGGGATCTGAACTTAAGACCTAACAGACTTCAAGTTCCACAAGTCTTTTATTCAAGACTCCTCATTAGTCAGGTCAAAACAAATCCTGAAACACAAATTTCTGATGACTATGATTCTTACTTGTATTGTGTAAGTGAGATATAACTCTCTACATCAGAAATGGCTCAGAACCAACCTCCTCTAACAAGGTAACTCTAATTCTCCGGTCCAGTAACTCTTTCTAGAGAAGCAGGGTATTCACTTCTAAGTTCAACTGCGACCAGCTCAAGAGGAGGGGGCGGAGAAAAGAATGGACGATAGCCAGTGTAGCTACCTATCTCGGAATGCCTGACCAGTGTAGCCAAGTCATCCAACTGCAGACTTCTTGCGAATATAGATATCTGATAGGTATTTTATTTTGTCTTGGACCTGTCTGATTTTTTTGGAGTTTTTGCATTTTTTTTCAAAACTGTATATAAGGAGCAGCATGTACATCATGAGTTTTTCGTCTTGAACCAGTAGACTATCCCTCTTTTGAAGCATTATTGCAACCCACAACATCCTGTCATTAGATGTCAACACCACCAGACTAGGTTGAGATGCACTACCCTCCCTAGAGGAGGACGGATGTTTCCACCCGTATGCTACTCCAAGCTAAAGGATTCTACCTCCTCCCCACCTCATCAATGAAGAGCTACGTGCATTGTGCTTGTCCAAGTTAGGTCATTATCTAAAAGAATCATGCGTGTGCACGAGATATTCTACTTAGACTGATTAAGATGACATATGAACATAGACTTGCAGACTCAAAGAATTAAGTCACTTGACCTGAGAATTCTTAACTCCAGCTCCTATAAGGTTCCTCTGAAATTAGGTGGATTAAGGTCAAATCAAGTCCTTCCTCAACATCTACTCATAACTTGGTTCAGAACCCACTAGCTTTTCACCTTGCATATGGAAAATATGCAGATGAGATGCAGATGACATGCTATGTAGATGAATGAAATGCAAGACTTTTTTTTTAATACAAGGATGATATGCATGAGTAAATAAGAAGCCCTTTTTTTGTTTTTTTTTGTTTTTTAAACTTTGGTATACCACCTATGTTACAACAATTTACAAGAGTTTTATAAGTATTATACAAATTATACAAGTGTTATACTAGTATACATTTTTTTTTCAATTTTTACCCACCCGTAATTATTGCATAATATATACAAAAATATGCGAAAATACGCGAAAGTACGAGCTATGGGTAAAGTATATATGTAATATATACACGCCCCCCTATACTTAGCGTGTGCTATGTCCTCAGAGCACGAAAAGCGAGGAAAATGACATAGCTCGTGCTAAACGTAGGAGAGCTAAAATAACAAATATTATAGAAGTCGCTCCGCCCTCCTATACTTAGGCTCTGGCAGCCTAAGTGTAGAAGATCAAAAAATGGGGCGGGCGAGGTTAAGAGGGGAAATGGAGGAGTATATACAAGATGGGCATCAGTCCCCCCTATACTTAGGCTCTGGTCAGCCTAAGTATAGGACAAGAGTAAGTGTGAGAACCGATGAGATATTGAGAATATACAACGAATGGTGAAGAGATTCGGGTCACTCTCCCCCATATACTTAGGATATGGTCATCCTAAGTATAGCCATAAAATGAAATGATATGGAGCCAGGGCGAGTGATTCGAATCACTGGGGAAACATATACAAGAATGAGTGAGAATATATAGGGATCAAGAATGGTTTTTGATGAACCTTCTTGCGGGATTGAGGAAGTGGGTAATATACAAGTGTGTCGCTGTCAGAATCGTCCTCAGATGAATAATAGTGAGGTGAAGGGATTGTCCAACGAAGGTCGACACATGGACGCTTGCTTAGATACGGCTTAAGAATAGATGAACTGAGCTCACTCATATAAATCACCTTGTCCAGACCCGATGAGGATTCCTCTGAAACTTCCTTCTCCGGAATGTTGAAGAAATTTTCTTGGTCGGTTTTCTAGAACCTGAATCATTGAGAGGGAGATGAGAGCGACACGCCTTGAGAGGTTCGGGGGAACACCTCGAGGAATCAATTCTCGACTTCCTCTCACTAGATAACCGACTAGAAGAGGGAGCAACCGTGTTTTTATGTGGAGTCAATTTAGTCTTGGTTATTTCCCTTGAAGGCCCGGAATGTGGTGCGCTGCTGACCATGGGTTCCTCATCAGACGAGTCACCATATAGATTGGAATATTCCTGAAGGGTCAGCATGCATCTCGAGAAGGTACTGGTGATCTCAGTTGGCTTGACATTATTGGGCTCTTGTATCAGATCATCAAAATGGTCAAGACAATCAGCAAAAATTATATCTGACTCAATGGTAGCTTCTGGTCGTGAGTCCTCCTTAGAAGCTGTCACGATGGTGATGCAAGCAGTTGATGAAGTGGAGGTGTGGGGAGTCTCTGAACCAACGATCGTCCGGACAGTCGGTCTCTCAGGTGTAGCAGAGAGGTGGGACTCATCTACCTCTCGATTGTCACAACTGTCAGTGGATGTGCGGGTCACCTTAGAGTAAAGTGTATCAAAGAGTGGGTGAGGTCAAACCGCTCCCAATGCTGAAAAATCGATCTCCCGAGTCTCGCAATCTATAGTCGCCTTAGCCAAGGCTAAGAACGGCTTCTCGAGAATAATCGGAGACTGGGTAAACTCTCCTCAATGCTCGATGTCAATGACCGTGAACTTCAACTGGAGTAGAGAACCTAGGAATGTAAAGATGACTGAAATGTTTCCTCTCACACGTTTGATAAATCGATCAGCCAGTTGAACGATCTCTCTTGACTTTTTGATTGGCCTTAGTTTGAGTTTCTCAAACACAGAGGTCGGGAGGATATTTATCGGTGAGTCATCGTTGATTGTCGCAAGGGTAAAGATGGTGTTTTTGATTTCACACTCAACTCGGGGCAACCGCTTCACTCTGCAGCTCTTGATCTTTCTCCCCATCACCAAGGAGGTGGCCATAGACACTATGTGTCTTTCAGTCCTTGTCCTCTTATTGCCCGACCTCTTGGGCATCAAATTACTTCTCACAAATCTCTTGAGGTCGGGGAAGTGATCTATGGCCTTAATTAAGGGAAGTTTGAAAATCAATTCTTCATCGAGTGCTTCCCTTAGGGCAGGATCCAGTTTTTTTAGGTCTTTTTCATTTTAAATTTTTATGTGATTTTTTGGTTTTTCAATTTTTTTGGTATTTTTGGTGGATGAATGATCAGACTCTGTATTGGAAGGCAAGGGGTTAGTAGAACAAGGAGATAGAGTGGACTCCAACTGTACATGATGTGTGGGTTCCCTAATGTTCGCTATGTTTTCAACCTCAAAACTACTCATGTCCTTTTCCAATTTCATTCCCAAGCTGGCAGAAATTGAGTGCAATATTTCCATGACATCTCTCAACTTGTTACCTAATGTTCCATTTTTCTCAATAAGTCTGGAAATGTCATCCTCCAAAATATTCTAATGACAAATCTTGGGAGAGTTCTGCTCTATTGGAGGATACTACTGAGATATTGGGGTCTCATACTCAACATACATAGACTCTGGCATGTAATGCCGGGTCGAGTATGGACTATCCAAATGGAAAATATTGGTCGAAGCCACATATGATGAAACATGGACTGATAAGGCTAGCTCATGAGTCCAATCTTGTGAATGTATAGGCTCTCCGAATGAAGGCTGGTTAATGGAAGCTTGATCACTAAAGTCAATCAAGTTTGAGAAATCATGATGTGTAGGCCTCTCCATTAGGTTTGTTCGATCGACCATGTGATGCCCTAAGGTCAAGTTGGGATGCGTATTTGTAAATTGTTGTCTGGTCCCTACTTGAGGTGAGAATGAAGTATGTGGCAACATATAATTCTGCCAATCATCTGTCACAGCAGTGGCTTGCTCTTCATTCGATTCTTTGATTCCTTCAAGCTCTCGAGAGTAAGTACAGTCAGCCCAATGTGGAAGTGGATCTGGATTTTTAGAATATGGAGTAGATGAGAAATGCAAAGAAGTGGAGAAGTCAGTCGAAGTTTCGACTTCACAATTGGGTTGAGATGGAACCATCCACGGATAAAGATCTCCCGCGGATGGCGGAGGATACACGGAAGAAGGTGAAGGTGACGATGAACGGTATATGGTCGAGGAGGAATGACCAGAGGTATCAGGGTATGGGGACCAATATCTCGGCATATTGAAGAGGAAATGATGAAGATTGACATAGAAAATGTGCAATTACATAGGATAACACACACGGACAAACACAAAGACAAACGCAAGAGAAAACCCTGAGTTCACACTCAACACGGTGAAGGACCCGAAATCAATTCCGATTAGTCTGGTTGATTTTAAGTGTGATTGTTTAGACCAAATAGCAAAGGTTACGCGACCTAGAGGGGAGTCGGCTAAAAAGCCGGATGCATCTCCCCTATTTAACCTGTCGCCTTAGATACCAATGCCCTTCCTTTCTTCGCTCCTATCCCTAGCCGAAAGCTCAAGGACCTTCCCCTATCTACCTACAGAGTAGGCAGAGGCTGACAAGGCTGTAACTTTGCCCCTACCTATCTACCTGCAAGCGCAGGTGGAGGCTACTAGCAACTTGTCGCGGTGCACCGCAATCTCACCCCTATCTACCTACCGGAGTAGACGGAGGCTACTTGGCGCTGGTCAGTTGAACCCAAAGTTCAGCTATTGATATTTGCTCGGATCGGGGTACGCGATATGGAAAGCGGGGATTTTTGGTTCTACCTTAAGATCTTCACACACTCTAGTACCCTCACTCAGCCTGAAAACAAGGTCGGGGTTAATCCCCGCAAACAAGGGTTAATTTTAGTCAATTTTTTTGGGTCCAATTCAATTAGCAGTCCCGATTTTAGAGATCAGTTGTCACTGATATTAATACACACAAGAAATCACGTATACCATCCAGTCCCAATTCCTTTATCCTAGGTTAGAAAATCGAGAGAGAGAGAGAGAGAGAATAGGAAAAAGCCGATGTAATCGAGAAAACGATGATGAATGCTTGAGTAAAAATACTTACAGTGCCCCCAGCTCTCTACAATATGGGATGCAATACTGAATTGAAATTTTTACACTAAATGAATGAAATCGAGAAAAGCCCCTCCTAGACAGGCAGTTTTATTAGCGCATGAAGAACGAATTGAATTTGGCTAAGTCCTGCGGTCTAAGCGCATCTTTTAAGTGCGAAGTGTCATCCTAGAATTTTACGAGCACAAACAATTCCTAAAGTAGCTCTAAGAGCCGCAAGTGCAGGTCCTATTCTACGTAAAGCAACCACACAACACACGGGGACACGTTTTATTACGACTTACACGTGCGAGATCCCAAATGGGAACCGTTGTAAATGCAGACACTTTTTTACAAGTTAATGAAAATCTTTCTGGCATCTCAACAGCCAACTTGATCCACAAATTGTCGGCCTCCGATGCACTTTGAGATGCGTCGACGTCAAGAAAGCCACTCCAAATCCACCAGGCCCTCGCACAAAAAAGATATAAAAATGTCAGAGAGAGAGAGAGAAATAAATAGAACAATAATTGGAAAGAAAAAATAGACTAATTACAAGGTGGTTCGTGGATCAGACTACCCGAGTGATTGGAAAATGTTAATCAAATTTTCTAATGTGATCCTAAGTTGTTTGCCTCCCCAGCAACGACGCCATTTTGACGAGCGTCTTACTACCCTTATTAATTTAATCAAACTAATGGTCAAATTAATCGTTGTGTCGTTCGTTGCAGTCGGATAACAAGAGCTAATCAAAAACCACTTTTAATTAAAGTCAAACTAATTTCGAGCGGGAAATTTCTTTTACTTGGGCAAGCCCACGGACGAACTCAGGGAGGCAACTGTCTCCTTAGGTAGATTCTAAGCAAATTCCAAGGTCGAATTTTTAGGGGATATTTTTTTTGGTCTTTTTCAATATATTTTATGCAAGAAGGAAAAGACACATGCAAAATCGAGCCAGTTTACAAGTGAATTTATAAAAGTGATCAAATCAAATGAAACTTGGCTAGAATGAAAAATGTGATGAAATTAAGCTACTCTAATTTTTTTAGATTTTTCTGACACTAGATGAATTTACTGTGAATTAAAAATGAATACAAGATGATTTTGACTAAATTAATTTTAATAAATACCAAATCACAATATTTTCAGATATAAAAATTATCCTAGATAGATCTATGTGTGAAGAATCTAGCAAAATTAATAAACCTAAATTCCTATATGAAATGAACCTATTATAAATTAATTAAGGAAATCACTGAATGATTTATTCAGGCCTCGGGGTGCATGAAAATGAGATGATTTTTGGACAAAGTAAACTTAATTATCCTAGGTCTAATGTGAATTTTTGGTGATTTGTTTGATCACAGATAAATTACTACAAATTAAAAGGCATAAATGGGTAAAATATGACAAAATTCCACCAATCAATTATTAATAAAATCCACTACTATCACAAAAATGTGCCAAGTGTCAGATATGAAAGAGGAATAATTAAGCTACACAATGCAATTTTCAAACTTGAAAAAGGAGTTAAAATGACTGCCTAGATATGCGTGCAAAGATAGGGGCCTAACTGCAATTACAGGAAATAAAATTGTAAAAGTTAAACATGCTGACAGGAACTAAAGTGCAATTACTGATAATGAGGGGGGTATGTATGCAAAATACACACAGAACACGTATGCCTCACGTGGGGGCTCCTAGCAGGGACTGGAATGCAAATATGAAAACCTCCAGGGGCCTCATTGCAAAATACCCAGGCCGCACGTGAAAACCACATGGGGTCCCAGGCTCGGTTGGATTCGGAGGCTCGGGATGAGGCTCGGGTGACTCTGGAGGCTTGGACTCAGCTTGGATGGAGGCTCGGCTAGATTGGGGGGATCCGAGCCTGATGGTCGGGGAAGAGGCTCGGAGTTGGCGACGTGGCTCGCTGTGGACTACTGGATCAAGTGAGGATCCAACGACTGCTGGCAGCTGGCGCATAACGTGCGGCGACCCATTGGATCAAGATCGATCCAATGGTCTCTGGAGCACGATGAAGGTGGACACGTGGACGATCAAGTGCCATTGGATAAGGATGAATCCAACGTCTCCCTAAAGCTCGGGGTGAAAGGAGACGTGGCGCGATCAGGTGCATAGGATCCTCCTGATCCTACGGCTGCAGAACCAAGGCGAGGTGGCGTCCTCCGGATCGTCTGATCAAGGGAATCGGACGGCTGCTGCTCTTCGTCTTCAACCGGTCTGCCGCCTCCTGCGGCGGAGATGGCTGCACTTCGGTGAAGGGGGTCTAGCTCCGCCCCCTTCTCTGGTCGTCGATGAAGGTTGCCGACGGCTCCCAAATAGCTGGAACGAATCATGGAGGTGTGACCAAGCGATCAGGGGTCTCGGCTGAGGTTGAGCTGCTCTGGAGAGCGGAGGCGGCGAAGCTCGGAGGAGCTCCGATGAGGCTTCTGGCTAGTCGAAGTGGAAGTACCTGCAGGGGTTAGTGGAATAGCCGAGGCGTGCGAATGTGCTTCTGGGGTGACCGTGAGTGCGGAGTGAGGCTTGAGAGGTGACGAGGTGGTCCGGTGATCGAGCTCCGCCAAGGTGGCGGAGCTTGCGTCGGCGTGAGGTGGAGTGCGTCGTCGGAGAAGATGAAATAGTTCGCGAAGATCAGAGCTTCGAGGGGAAGCTCAGTGGAAGCTCAGGAGGGAGCGGGGGTGATCGTAGGAGACGAGAAAATTAAGAGAAAAACGAAAGGAAATAAGGAGAAGATCGGATGAACAATGGATGAGTCTACCTGGGGCTTGGAAGCTCAAAGGATGCTTCCAGTCGTCGTTCGAGGGACTGTAGAGGGCCCGAGCTCAAGCAGCTCATCGGAGGAGCTGCAGCACGACGTGGCAACATCGTGGAACTCGTCAGAGGTGAAGGCCTGTCTTCGCTTGGTTTTACTCTCAATTGCTGTCACCAATGGGTAGATCTGAGCTCTAGGACACCTCTCGCAATGGCGGATGGGGCTGACAGTCGACGGTGGAGGCATATTTATAGCTTGAAGGTGACGGCGTAGGTGGAGAAGTGGTGGAGTTGGTGGACGTCGTGGAGCGAGGTAGATGGTGTTCATGGTGATCGAGAGGGTTGGCAAGGATGAGGGAAGAGTGGGGTACGTCGTGGTTGTGCCAGGGGGCAGAGATGGTGGTCGGAGTGGCTCCCAAAATAGAAAGGGGGCAACCCTCGTGCACGGTGGGCGACGTGGGGTGCAGGGCTTGCGGGAGGTAGGAGATGATGTATCGACCATTGCATCGAGCGATCCTATGGTCAAGGGAAGGTCAGAAGCGGAAGGTGAGGATTAGATCGGCGGAGTGAAATCGAAGGCACAGGGCACACCACGTGGCGTGCGGCGAGCGCGACGCTGACTAGCGGTCCAGATGAGATCCATGGGTAGGTCGAACGACTGGGAAGCTTTATGATGATGAGCGGCCCACATCAAGAGAGAAGGCGAGCGATCGGATAGCGGAGATGATAGGGTGCGTGGTGCGCAAAGAAGCGGGCCGCGTGGCGCAATCAGAGGGCGCCACGTGGCCAACTCTGAGTGGCTGAGAAAGAAATTGAAATTAGAGAGAGAAGGAGGCTGAATGTGGAAAAACTTAAAACATGAAAGTTGTAGATCTCGATGAGATCTACAAGTTTCATGTTGATAAAAAATGGAGATGAGGTCAAATATGATATAAAAATACAAAAGTACAAATATACAAATAAATAGTATACAAAGGGGCCCAAAACCCAAGTTTTGCATGCGAGCTCCGAATTGAATGAAATTGGTCTCATTTTAAAGGTCTCTGGATGTGTATTAATCTGAAGATGAGTAGACCTGATTCGAAGGTTGTATGAGAGGGATATTGGCATTCTAAGGTCTAGGATCTCCAATTAGGTTTGGGGCTTTATTGGGCAATTTACAGGACATGGATTTTTGGCCTTCTTCCTTATATTATTAACTAGAAATGTACACAGTGTAAGGAAGGTGTTTTGATTTTAGAGGCGATATGATTAGGTGAATTACTGGGAGCATTTTATAAGTGATTTTTACAAATGAATTGGCTTCTTATTTAATGCAAATATGAATAATAAAATGCATGTATTGTGGATTTATGCATGAATGCTATTTATGCAATATAAAGGGAAATATGCTGCTAAGTAATCGGGAACAAGGATCTATTTTCAAATTTAAGAGTGATGAATCACAGATTCATCAATGACCTGCGAGAAGGATGGATGAGTGGGGAAGGTCCGGGAGTAGTTAGTGAGTGGGGAAGGTGGAAGTCGTGGTCGGAAAAATAGGAAGGTGGCAGTTGTATTACGAGCTGGGGTGACATGGGCGAGGGTCGAACGGAGGTAGACGACGAAGTCTCTACCGTTGGATCTTGCGTTCCAATGGTGGAGCAGTGGGCACTAGGGAAAGGTTAGGATTAGATAGGGACAATGCAATCGAAGGGCGTTGGGTGATGCCACGTGTCAAGATGTGGTGGAGGCACAAGCAGACGGTTGCGATGGAGATAGGATTTTGATCGGAGGGTTGAGATAAGATGCGGGAAGGAACGACCCAGATTGAGGTATCTGGAGAAGAGATGGATGGCACCGATAAATTCATGTGGAGAGCTAAGGTCTGGGCGCTAAAGGAAGGTCGTGATTGCATCTGAACTTTGATCGGATGGTCAGGAAATGGCTGGGACTGAACAGATGCAATCTGGAGAGAAGGAGAGCGATCGGACGACAGAGGGAATGGGGCACATGGAGTGCACAGAGACGGGCCGCGTTGCGCAATCATAAGGCACCACGTGGCCCAATCAGATTGTTGCGACAAATAATTTAAGAAATGAGGGGGAAAACCACCAAATTTGGAAAAACTCAAAACATGAAAGTTGTATATCTCGACGCGATCTACAAGTTTCATGTTGGCCAAAAATAGAGATGAGATAAAACAAAGGAAGAAAATATTCTTGAGAGTGTTTTTAAGGTTAAAAACACCATGATTTTTAATTTGCCATTTTTTTGTGTCTTAAATTTATTCAATGACTCTGACAATTACACGGATTTGTCTGAGTTTTATTGACACTTATTCTAAACTAGGGGGTTAATTTCAGTGAATTAAGAGCATGGAACATGGGTTCATCAACAGGGCACCCTTATTCATGGACAGATGGGCGGAGCTCGAAACTATGTACAAGGAATCGAAGCGCCTGGCATGAATCATGAAACATACAAGAGCGTATTTGCTGAAGGGCTCGAGGGTCCTAAAGCAATGGAGTGGTGGGAACAAAATCAAGAAAGTGAGCTGCTTGAGGTTCTGATAAAAGTCAGAAGAAAGAATCGGGAGTTTATCGGGGGTCAACATTCCCTGGAAGCGGATCTGTCCACGTCAGCGCTAAAAGACACAACAGTGTGTTTTACTCTAAATTAATTAATTACTTATAGTAAATGATTTTATTAATTTTTTATTATAAAATAAAAAAGTTTTATTACTTTATTTAGTATTTCAATATATTTTTGTTTATTTTTTTGATCTTATTTATTATGAGTTAATTTTTAAGTGTATATTTATAGGTATTTTCATTAATATTTTGGCTTATTTTATTTTTATTATCTATATTTTATTTTAGTATTTTATCTTTTTATTTTATATATTTCAAATTTATTTTTACATACACAAATATATTTTTAATATAATTTTGTGATGTTATTTGTAAACCTAAATAAGTAAGGGTATATATTATATAGGTATACATATAGGTATTTCACCTTTGATTTATATACATTATTTCATCTTAATTTATTTTATTTGGTTTTAATTTCTCTTAAATATTTTTATGGAATATAAATAACATTTATAAGAGTATAAAACTATAAAAAATAAAGGAATAGTGTTCACCTTTATTTATGTACAAGTAATAGCATAGGTATTTTTCTTATGCATTTACATATACTTATTTTATTTTGTGTTTTCGTTGTCGTTTTATTCTAGTTTTAATGTGTACATGTGTTGTAAATAATATTTACAAAAGTATAAAATATAAAGTTGTAAAAATAATAAAGAATAAATAAATTAAATATTTTAATCAGGTATAATGTACAATGAGGGTCCAAACCCCAACTTTCACATCTTAACTCCAAAAATTATGAAACCACATCCATTAAATAGCTTATTAAAATTTATAAACAATTAGAGTAATTTTGGTACATTTTGAGTTTTTATTTGGAATATATGGGTCTGTGGACTTCGACGTTTTGGATTTTTATTTTGTTAAAAAGTATACAGTATATTATTTTTGTAAAAAAACTCAATTATATATTTTTATTTGCATTATTATCTACAACTTTTATGTTCAAAGTTTCTTTATTTGATATATAAATAATAAAAAATCAAATATGTGTCAAAGATGCTTTATTATATGAATAAAAGAATTGGGTTTTTATTGTATTTTTGCCCCTTATCTCCCCATACATTATTCCTCATCGACCAACTCAATTCTTTACTTGGTCTCGGGGATTAGGGTTAGAAAATATAATTTATATTTTATTCAATTTCTTTTCTTCTCTTTATTCTATACATTTGTCATTAAAAATAATAATATTTACACAATAAGTGTAATAAATAATGAATGCTATTTTGTACAAATTGATGCAATTTAATGCATTAGCTAGGGTTTTTAAAGGACAAAATGATAGAATAAAGGTGATGAAATGGAGATTCATCGCCCCCCTATACTTGCCTTTGCTAGTCCCTAGAAAATACTTATGCAATAAGTACACAAAAAGAATACAGAAGAAGAGAAAAAGAAAGAATAAATAGAATTGATTTAATTATAAAACTTGTCTTTATAAAAATCAAAGTTTGGAGCTCAAGTCAGACCTTGGTGTGAGAATGTGTGTGGAACCTGGTCAGAACCAAATTTAAAACACAACAGCCTCCGAGAGTCACAGAACTCGATTCAAACCACCTCAATAGCCTGGTCAAAACTAGCCTACATCATGCGCAAACCCTTTGACTATGAAGTTGTCTTGTACAATGTAAGTGATAGTGGCTCTCCCCAGCTGAAATGACAAAAGAACTGACTTCTCCAGAATGACAACCCAGTGATTCCCCAATCCAACAACTCTTTCCTTGAGAAGCGGGGTATTCCCTTCTAAGTTCAAGTGACATCCCACTCTAGAGGAGGGGGTGAAGAGAAGAATGGACAGTAGCCAGTGCAGCTACCTATCCTAGAATGCAAGACCAGTGTCGTCAAGTCATCCAGCTGTAGGCTCACATGGTATAACTGTGATGCTCAAGCTTGCATATTGACTATACAACATATATACATACCCCGACAGGAATTTTACTTTCAGTCAAGAATGTCCACTTTTTTGGAGTTTTTAATATTATATACAACAACATTTACATAAGGAGTTTTTCCTCTTGAGCCAGAATACTTTCCCTCTTTTGAAGCATTATTGCAACCCAGACTCTCCTGTCTTTAGACCTCATGGCTATTGGATCGGGTTGGGGTGCGCTTCCCTACCTAGATGAGGATGAATATTTCCACTCGTGTGCGTCTCAAATCGGAAAATCCAATCCCTGCACCACTTCAACTGAGTTGAGCCAAGTGAAATGTACAAGTTTCCAAGTTAGGTCACGACCGACAAGAGTCATGCGTGCATCACGAAAAGATCTAGTTAGTCAGTTGAGGCGACTTGAACCCAACCCTGAGTCACAATGAATTAATTCCCAATGGACCCGAAGTACCTTAAACATAGTTCCCAAAAGGTTCTAGTGAAGTTAGGTGTTGTAAGGTCCAACCAAGCTCCAATCGTCGACTTTATTTGGACTAGTTCAATCATCAAGCTCAATTCGAAAGAATGTGAATGTTATGCAAATGCTATGTACAAATGCAAAGAATGATGTAATTTTTCGAAAAGAATTTTTGCACACAAAAAATATATAATATGTATAACAACATACATGGGCATGCCACTTTTTATTTATTTAGAAGGATTAAATGGTTAAAGAATTCACAGGTTAGAAACATTATTTATTTTTTGTATATATATATGAAATTGGTAAAGAATTTTATTTTATAGGTATATTATATTTATTTTATTTTAATGATGCATATATTACTCAAATTTATTTGCAAACAATTTTGAAAACTATAGTACAAAATATTTTTTGTAAATATTTACAAACATTTGAAATCCATTTGCAATGATTTTTCAAACAATATATATAGATTTTTCAAAATATTTTTACAATCATTTTCAAAATCTTTTCAAAACTTTTATTTAACAAAAAGAAAAGATTTTTATAAATCAAAAAATGTTTTTACAAACGTAGAAAATATTTTTAAAAAGTTTTCCAAAAAGGTCCAACCATTTTTCAAATCATTTTGCAAACATGTTTTTTATCTGATTTATTAATATGTATATACAAAAAGAATTTGAGGAATACTATGAATTATTTTTTTATTAATGAATTGTATATGTATGTATAGTATTTTAGCCATATTCATTAGTAATAATAAAAAAATATGAATTATGGCTAAACTATATACAGAGTATATCTTATGAGCGGCCTACTGACTGGAGTTAAGTATCAAAATAAAACAATGGTGTTGTGACCATAATCAATCAGCCAACTCAATCGAGAAAACAAAACCACTAAATAAAGTCAAGAAATCAAATGTAAGTGGTCTGCTATTTTTATTTACCTGGTATAGGTCCCACGGCTGAACACAAGGAGCATGAAAAAGAACAAAGTAATCACAATTCAAAAGTAAAATATTTTTTAGTGGTTTTCAATTTTTCAAATTTTAAATTTTTAGATAAAGGCAAATAATCACAAATCACTTAAAGCACACTCAACAGTTTTTTTGGATTTATCAAAATAACCAATAATGCTCAGAAAAAAACTGAAATTATTTTTGGTTTTTCTGCATTTTAAAGTATTTTTGTTAATTTTTCTAGGTTTTTCAAATGTTTTGGTGATTTTATAAAAAATCAAACAATGCTCAAAATACAAAACTATGCACGACCATAACCATATTGCAAATTAAAAATATTTGAAGTGCCCTAAATTCTAGATGATAACTTTATGATAAAATATAAATAAAATTCTACACATTGGAATTGAAAATACAATTTTTTGATTTGCACTTAATTTTATATAATTTTATAAGTTTTTGGTTGTTTTAGGATTTTTAAGATTTTTAGAATGAATTTTCAAGAAAATCTTTTAATGAAGCTAAAAAACAACAAATGACAAATATAGGAATTTTTGTGGATTTTTAAGGCATTTTTCGAATTTTTGTAATTTATGTAAGGCAAACAAGGTCTTTTATTAGGGGTTTTTTAATTTTCAAACATAAAATGTAAGCAAATTAATCCACGAAAAATACAATAATACATACACTCTAGCAGGATCTAATACTATTTTTTAGGCAATTTTTAGCATTAATTTAATATTTATTAAGTCTAATAAAATGCATGCAATTAAACACTGTTCACAAGGACCAAATTGCAAATACTTCAATTCTGCAGACCAAATGGATAACACACTATTAAAGCCTAGGGTTGAATCCACACAAAGCCCAACCAATTCACGCACATGCTCAATATTCAACGCATAAGGATATAAATGCAAATATACAAACTTCCACCTTCAATTAATAACAACATAATAGTTCAGAGTAGAAAGTGCAAATATCCCAAAAACCACGTGAGGACACACGTGCTTCAGACTCGAAGGTACTAAATTCCAAATATAAAAAGTGTGAGGCCCAAATTATAAATGTTTTTAAATAAAACTTTTATTCTCTGGACTAAAGCAAAATAGTGAAACATGCAATGCTGAAAGTGAAATGTACCCAATGGGACATGTTGAGCGCACGGAGTCTAGCTCTGATGTATGGCCCTGATGAGTGCGGTGGATGAATCTGATGGTCCAAGGGCATGTCTTGGATGTGTGTGTCAGATGTGTCAGGTGCTCAGATCTAATGACACAAAAGCTACAACTATCGGGCGATCGTGATGTGATCTGGTAGAGAGGGGGTCATCCAACGACAGAGAGAGGATCAACAAGAACACACCTCCAGTGAACGTCAACCGAGCATCGGAGTAGATCCAACGCTTTGATGAAGGGTCGGAGAGGTCCGTCAGTATCGTGAAGATGCCCTACATCGAAGGGTGGCTCCGATGATCGGGAGGACGGTCGGATGATCGTGGTAATGAGGGTCCTCCTGGAGCCGATCCTCCCAAGCAGCTGGTGGTACAAAGTGGTCTGCACGCACGCGTGAGTACCTGCAAAGGATAGAGGGGACTCGGGGCGATGCTCCGGTCCAAGTTATTGTAGTCAGAGATAAAGGAAGCGACAGGGGGGGTTGAGCTTTGGGTCTCCGGCAAAGGTGGGGGATGGAGACCCTTCCTAATCTCAACCGATGGTCGAGCCTCATGGTGGTAGGTTTCGTAAGAAGGTGCGAGGCGAGTAGAAGGTTCAATCTGAACGGACGTAGGCGGGCGGTGGAACTCCGACCAGTTGGTCGTGCATCAACGATGAAATGGGACTATGAATCGAACAAGGAAATGCAGAGGATAAAAGTGATACCTGAAGCTACCAATGAGATTAGAAGCTACAGGCGAAGGTGGGCGATGGGGTCTTGGCGTCAACCAAGCTGCGGCTGGCTGGGAGGCTGCTCGCAGCGGTTCTCTATCCACGAAGTGAGCTTCGAGCCGCCAAGCTTCTCTAGGTGATCCTAGGCTGCTCCTCCGATAGCTGTCACTCAAAGGAAGGGAGATAGTGGACGGTGGTGACGTGAGGGATGAGATAAGGCACCGGAGGAGAGGAAGAGATGCTTTATAGGGTTCTCGAGGGTCTAGAAAGATCATAGGGATGCACACAACCCTAAGAAGATACGACCCTTCCTAAGGATCCGCGGGGTCATAGATCGTAGGAGAATATTTGGGCAAAGAATCGAGGGGAACAGAGGTCGAAGTCAGGCTCTAGAAAATGGAGAAGAAGCTCTGGCGAAACAAGGAGCGACCCGACCCGGTTGGAAGAGACTGTTGGCTGAGGTCAACGGTCTGACTCAGACCAATGGAAATTGAGGATTTAGAAAAATAAAAGAAAATTGATTTAAAAATAGTAAACGAATTAAATAAAAATTATATGAAATAAAAAATGTTTATTATTTTATAAAGTATTTCTTTTTGATTTTTATTTATTTTTCTAAAAAATAAAATAATATATATACAATATATATATTATATACAAGTATGATACATCTATGTATTATGTATACATATTTTTATTTTATTTTTTTAAAAAATTATTTTTATTTTATTTATTTACAAAATATATTAAGGGATATAAAATGATTTTTATTTTTGTTTTATTAATTAATTAAATGTGTAAAATAAATAGTTAATGTATTATAAACAAGTGTATTTTGTACAAGGGTTTGATGATTTTATTTTTATTTTTATTTTATTCTTTTTTTTCATTTCATTTATATATTGCTTTTAGGGTTATATACAAGGGTTTAAAAAGAATGAGACAATTTTATTTTGTCAAAAGGAATTAAATAAATATTATATACAAGTATAGGTGATATGTACAATACATAGTGGACCCTTATTTCTCTCTACTTATTTTTTTTTGCGATCAGGTCAAGATTTGACCTTCTCTTGGGGTTTAGGTCACTCTATATTTGTTCTAAATACCTCCTTCTTTTTCTTTTCCATTTATTCTTTTATTTTTGCAAAATAAATGCTAAATATGAGATATTAACAGTGACATGCAAAATGCTAAGTTATTGTTTTTACAAGTATTTACAGGTGGTTTTGCCAAAAAGAAGAGCTAAAATAAAAGAATAAAGAGTGAGAATCGTAGATTCATCACCCACTATACTTTACCATTGCTAGTCCCTTGGCAAACACTTATTTGAAAAAGAAGTGAAAAAGAATGGAAAACAAAAGAAAAGAAAAAGGAGAAATTAAAGCTGATTATTAAACTTATCTTCATTAAATTGAAGTATGGAGCTCAGTCAGACATTTGGACTATTAATTTGGTAGAACCATATTGGGAAATAGTTTTAAGACTTAACATCCTCCAAGTTCCATAGTTCTATGATGAAGACTCCTTAATAACCAGGTCAGAACAAGTCTACATACACAAACTCTGATGACTATGCATCTTTCCTTATACTGTGTAAGTGATTAGTAGCTCCCAACCTCAGAAATGACAAAGAAACAACCTCCTTCAAAAGGTAACTCTAATTCCCCGGTCTAACAGCTCTTTCCCCTAGGAGAGAGGTATTCCCTTCTAAGTTCAAGTTCAACCAGCTCAAGAAGAGGGGAACGAAGAGAATGGACCGTGACCAGTGTAGCCACGTATCCCTTGGAGCAAAGCCAATGTAGCTAAGTCTCCAGCTGCAAGCTTCCATGAGATGAGAAGGTGAAACACATAAGCTTTTCTTATTCACAATACACTCCGATAAACATCTTATTTTCAATCAGTCTTGTCCACTTTTTTGAGTTTTTCATATTTTTGCACACATTTTTTATGTGCATATATACGACATATTTACATGGTGCAACATGCACATATGGACTTTTTCCTATTTAGCCAGTAGACTATCCCTCTTTTGAAGCATTATTGCAATCCACATACTCCTCTCTTTAGACCTCAATGCCACTAGACCAGGTTGAGATGCACATCCCTCCCTAGAGGAAATGCGAGGTTCCGACTAACTGTACTGCCCTCTTATACTACCCCATGCCAAAGAATTATGCCACCTCATCACCTCATCCGTGTTGAGCCACATGTAACGTGTGTGTCAAGTGAAGCCATTGTGTTTGAGAATCATCCATTCTTTGTTAGGTTTTATACTTAGGATCATTAAGATGAAATGTGAACATGGCCTAGTGGACTCGAAGAATTAAGTCGCTAAGGACCTGAAAAGTCTTAACCCCAAATCCTATAAGGTTCCTCTGAAGTTAAGTGGATTAAGATCTCAACAAAGCTCCATAATCCAATTTAATTACAGACTAGTTTAAATGTCCACTATGATTTAGAAGAATATACAAGCAAATATTTACAAAACTCTTTTTGTGCATTTTTCAAAATCCGCAAATTTTTATGAAAACATTTGTATGCAAGGAAGAAAGAAGTTTTGCAAAATATTTACAAATAATTACAAATATTTTTTGCAAAATTTTATTTTCCAAACAATTTTCAAAAATTTTGTACTATATACATAATTTTTATACAAAAATTTTCACAAAAATATTACAAGCAAAACATTTTTACAAAAGTTTATACAAAAATAGTTTTTACAAAAGCAATTTTCAAACATATATGTACAAGGAAAATTCTAAATTTTTTATGATTTTTAGTTTTGTGATTATTAGCCATATTATTAACACACTCACACAAAGTACGAGTTATGGCTAGTATATATATACATAATATACGACACCCCTCTATACTTAGCTCGAACGATGTCCTCAAAGTGATCAAAGAGCGATGAAAGAAGACATAACTCGTGTTGAGTATTGGGAAGTGAAAAGAAGGCTATAGTGCAATGGCAAATAAAAGAATGTATTGAATAGAGGTTGGGGATTTCCTTATACTTAGAATCAATTAATCCTAAGTATAGAAGTCCGTATACAAGGGAAAACCGATGAATAGGATGTACATGTATTACTTCCCCTATACTTAGGGTAAAATATCCCTAAGTATAGGCAGCAAAACAAAGGTAATAGAAATCAAATGAATAATCACATATCTGATAACCCCCCTATACTAAGGGTAAAGCACACTGTAAGTATAGCAAAATCATAAGGTGAAGATGGGGTATTAGACAAAAAGAATAAGTGATATGGACAATATGGATCTATACAGTTGCGAAAGAGGAGTGAAAATCAGGCATGAGATGTAAATGGTGTGAGTCAAAGACCACATATCATGCAAAATGAATAGGGACAACGTCAACGGTTAGTAGATCATGATCAAGATATGGCTTCAGGCACTGACTGTTAACTCGAAAGGTGGAATGAGATGACAACTCTGATATATCAATGCTTCCGTTGTCATGCACCTTTCGGATCAAGTATGGTCCCTTCCATTTGCTTTGTAATTTCACTGGAAATAATCACAACCTAGAATCAAATAGCCATACTCTCTGATTTGGCTCAAATTGTTTATGGCTGATATGAGAATCATGCCATATATTCACTATCTCCTTGCATTGTAGGCTACTTGAGAAGGTTGTATCTCTCAACTCCTCTAGGGTTGTCAACTCTGCTTTTCTCCGATCTACTACACTCTCGAGATCCAATAATAACTCAGTGATGGCCCAAAGTGACTTGTTCTTGATTTCTACATGTAAATGGCATGGCTTGCCAAAAATGAGAAGAAAAGGAGATGTGCCCGAAGGTGTCTTGAAGGGAGTCCTATAGGCCCACAAGACAAAGTCCAAAAGCTATGACCAATCCTTTCGGTCTGGGCAGACAACCTTCTATAATATAGTCTTGATCTCCATGTTTGATACTTCAGCAAGACCATTGGTCTGAGGATGATATGGAGTGGCAACTCGATGGTCAATGCCAAACATATTACCAAGGGCCCTTACCTTGTTGTTGATAATATGAGTCCCCCCGTCAGAGATATCAGAACTCTAGGTTCCCCGAACTGTGAATGATATTTTCCTAAAAAATCTGCATACGATTTTAGCATATGCGGCTCGGGTGGGGATGGCATCAATCCGACGACTCACATAATCCACAACAAGTAGACTGTACTCAAATCCCTGACTCTTAGGGAATGGACCCATGAAATCGATGCCCATGCATGAAAAACCTCATAGAAGTGAATGGGTTGCATCAACATCATATTACGATGTTCACAAGTGCCCATCCTCTTACAGTCAGTGCACCTCTTTACGGATTAATCATAATCCCTGAGAAGGGTAGGCCACCATAGGCCAGATTAGAGAACTTTTTGTGATGTCCGTCTCCCAGAATGATGTCATCCTGCCTGATGCTTGTCGCAGTAAGTGAGGACGCTATGGTGCTCCTCCAGAGGAATGCACCGACGCCAGACATTATCCCTCCCACATGATAAAGGGTGGGATCCTCCCAATGGTACGACATGGCCTTCGCAAGGAAGGTCTCAAGTCACCGTCTGGGCCAACCTTGTGGAACATTCTTGGTGATAGGATAATTCACAATGTCAGAGTAGCATGTAAGTGAGTTGATAGCAAGAATCGTCTCGTCTGGGAAGGTCTCTGTAATAGGTGCGATCTGATCATAATCCTTCAGGTTCTCTAAATGGGAGAGGTAATCCGCCACCACATTCTTGACTCCGAGCTTATCCTTAATCTCTATATCAAACTCCTGGAATAGAAGTCCATCTGGTCAATCTTGCTTTGGCATCCTTCTTAGCCATAAGATCTTGTATGGCAGTGTGATCTGTAAATATGGTCACTCAAGATCCAAGAATGTACGATCTGAACTTATCCAATGCAAATACTACTGCTAGCATCTCTTTCTCAGTCATAATATAATTTCGTTGAGAGGCACTCTAGATACAAGAAGGTTCAGCTATCGTTGGAACTCACGTGATGGCTTGGCGTCCTCTTCGAGATAGATGTGGTGGGAGCACAGAGCCGGACTTATCCCCTAGAGATCAACTACACTCTATCCAATTGCCTTGCGATTTGTTTCAAGAATCTCCATCAAACGAGATTCTTAATCTCCAATCAAATCCGTTGTGATAATGAGTGGGAACATATCTAGCTCACCAGAAACGAATTTGTACTTCATGCTCTGCAACAAGGTCTTCAGTTCTGGACAAGTGGGAGCTAGCAAATTTGGCTTCTGAAATGTTTGAGTGAAAGCTAGCAAACCTGCATGGGAGAACTCTGGATGCATATGTGAATTTGACGAAGACGACCATGTTGGTGTATCTGTCATTTGACATGGCTCGCTCTCCACCCTAGCTCTCGGCTCTTTGGACACTAGACTCAGTAAGTAATCATCAAACTCCTACCAATTAATCTTTATGTTTGAGGGATCTGAATTAGAACCACAAGAAAGAAAATCTGCCTCACCATCTAGGTCACGATCATCATCCTCTAAGGTGTCCTGTTACATCAACGCGCTCCCCTAACTCTCATCAGCTATCATCTGTAAATCCGTAGCGTCTGAATGTGTGACAAGAGCTCGTGATGCTGGGTCTGCCCAAATTACTTCATCATCTGTGATCACAAAGTTGTACTTCTAGTGGACGTCTCGCTCTGCATCTGTCATCTGCTTTGATTCGCTCATCTGCTCTGAGCAGGTTAAATCTCTCACTCTGTCTCCACAATTGTCTTTATTTGTACACTCTCACACTGGACACAAAAGTATACCTTGCAGCTATCATGATCGAACACTGCCGGGGTTTTGGCCAAGAAAGGATGTCCTAGGATGATGAGGGTATTAGTCACAAATACAGGGATCTCCATGTCTAATACAACAAAGTCCACAGGGAATTTCAGGCCCTGAATTGTGATGACAATGTCCTTGAGTAATTCTTCGGCCTCTTGACAGATCTATTAGCAAACTGAAGGACTGCCCTGTTGATGAAAGAGAAATTTTCCTCTTTAATTATTGAGAATTATCATAGTATAGGAGGCAAATTCGATTCAGCAAAAACCACAATCTTTGAATGTTGTCGAAAATATATACTTGGCAAGTCTACCAAGGTCGAACATAAGGACACGAGCTACTTTAATCTATCTATCAAATTTGGTCAATTAAGATGTATGTGTGAATAAATACTCATTTTTAGGTTTTCGTGCATATGTGGACACTAAAATGCAGAACAATGCAGTTACATGATGCATGTATTTTTATGGATTTTTTATTGCAATTGTAAGATTATGCATGAACATAATGCACAGTTAAATGCAAGGGATAACCATGCAAATTACAAACAAACACCTATTTATGTTGAGACATATAGAGCAGATGACACTATAAAACATTAAAACTTCAACACATTTCATTTGGTGTCACGTGAGAAAATTGTATGCCATGAGATAGATGATGAGATAAGGAACAAAACAACACTGAAATCATGCAATTTGGACCTATGATGCTCAAGTTATGAAGGAAACAGTGCAAGGATATAAATGTAATAAAAAAGCAAGAAATAAAAGGATAAATAATCACAAATAGGTCCTTGAAAGGACCTATTTGCAATAACAAAAAACCAGAAGGGGTCCATTGCAATTTCTGCCATGTCTGCAGGGACATAAATATAATTTATGAAAATTGCAAGGGCATCCTTGTAAAATACCCAGGCGCACACGTGAGGCATCTGACTGGGGACCAATACGCAAATACCAAAACCCCCAGGGTCATCAGTGTAAAATACCAAGCCCCTCACGTACTTGATACGTGAGCTGGCCAGGCTCGGAGTGTGGCTCAGGCTCAGGCTACATGGCATCGTATGGAGCTTTGCAATGTGGTTCGTGATGCCCGAACTTCTAGCTTCGGAGAATGAGACGTCGCATCATCTGAGCCATCCAATCTTGGTGATCGGACGACACCTGTAGCGTTTGGGCTCCACCTCTTCTCTCTTTAGGCAAGCAGATGTGCAAGGAGTCGAGGAAGCTTGTTGAGAGTCCGGCGAAGATCTAGAGGTGCCGACGAAGTTGTAGGGGCGTTTAGATCAGTGTGTCTAGGAAGGTTCGCCGGAGGACATTTTTGAGAATGGAGCAATAGACGTGGCTCCGACCATTGAGGATATGGGTGTACCTACAAATCTTTGAAGAGTGCAAATCGTGCGTGCATGTGATGTGAGTTGGATGGGTGTCTGGCGAAGAATAAGAAGGTGGAGGCTCGGTGATTCCTCTGCCTTGAAGGCAGAGGAATGGTGCGTCACGGATGGAGGTTCTGCGAGAAGGAGAAGGTGAGCGAGATGGTCAGCGTGGATGATTGATGGATGGAAGAGCTCAGGGGATGATCAGATGGTGGTGGGATGTATTGTAGAGGATAAATAATTTGGGAGAAAAGGCAAAGAAAATATGGGAGTGGAATACCTCGTCAGAGAGGGGATTTGGTGGAGGAGGAAGTCTGGGCTGGGCTTCGGAGGAAGTATGAGATCTTCGCACGTGCTGGGCGACCGGTCCAGCGAGCTCGAGTGGGGCGGAGCCAACGCGACACAACTGAATTAGCTGCCGATCAACCCCGGGGTGGAGAGTCATCGTTGCCTCGATGATCCGCCCCTCCATTGACATCGGAGGGGCGGGTGAAGCTGGGTAATGCCTGGAAATGGTGGACAAAGGTTCTGGGCAGTGCAGCGGGGCATTTTTTAGGTGTAGGTAGTGGTCGGTTATAGAGGCGGGGGTGAGTGTTTGAACGGGTTACTTGAAGACTGGAAGTGATGGCAATGGGAAATGGAGGTTCCACGAGGACGTTGGTGAACAATCGATGGAGGAGAGACGTTACAAGAGGGAGAAGGTTGCTACCGTGCTCTCCAAAATAGGAAGGGGGAGGGTGGCTTGCGAAGGTAATGGCTCGAGGGGGATGCACCTGAGGTAGGATATGACACTTTGACCGTTGGATTTCATGAAACGGTCCTCGAAGGGGGTACAGGTGAAGGTCTAGGATCAGATAATAAGATCTGATCCAGTGGTGGAGATAGAGGCGCTAAAGGACAATCATGATGGAGAGATGGCTCGATCTAAGGGTGATGAGAGAACGGGTGACGTGGAGCGCGGGTGGCCATAGGATAGGAAGTGGATCGGTCGGTTGTGAGGTCGGCGCGATGGGCTCGATCTAAGGGTGATGAGAGAATGAGTGGAGTGTTCGATCAGAAGGTGTAGATCAAAAGCGTGATGGACGGTGGAAATGGAGGGCGGGCCAGGAGGATCAAGTGGCTAGGAAAAGCGTCGGGTGGCGCAAGAGAGAGGCAGCCACATGGACGACCCAGAGGGCGCCACGTGGCTTCTCTAGAAAATTCAAAATTAGAAAAATCAAAGAAAAATAAAAAAGAAATAGTTAGAGGCCAAATCGGGAAAAAATTTCAAAATACGAAAGTTGTAGACCTCGATGAGATCTACAAGTTTCATGTTGGACAAAAAGCCAAAAGAGGTCATTTGTACAAAAATGTATTTTGGGGGTATTTTTAAGGGGATAAAAATACCTGCTTTTTTGTTTTGAGTTGTTTTTATATTTTTTTAGCTCTTTTAAATGTTAGGAAAATTACAGAGAATTTAACTCTAATTTGTAGGGGATTTCTAATGAGAATTAAAAACAAAGTGATTATTTATAATAAAGGTTAATTAAACAATTTATAATACAACATAGTATAGGATAGAAATAGTGAATTATCGGTAATTTTTATTAGATTATTTAAGCAAGGAGTTTAATAATTGAATTTTAATATGATAAATACGAGTTTCATAATACCCCTATACTTAAACTGTGCCTTCCTTAAGCATCTAAAGAATGGAGGAGTTGGATTAATTCCTGACAATGCATGTGGATATTTCAAGGCTCAATTTTTCTAAGACTCTCAATTTAAGTAATCCTAAATTTTTGGGCTCTACCATGCTCTAGTTAGAAGGAATCCAACTTCTCTAATTTTCAGACTCTCTTTTTATACATAAAATATAAGGATATGAAATTTAGTGTACTGCATATCATGAGAGTTGAGTCAAGGCATCACTCAAAGTTCCAGTCCAGGAAACTCTCCTCTGGACCTAATCCTGAATACTAGGGAATAAGTCTATTCTTGCTTCAGTCAACCATCTCATTAATTCATCGGACTTGAACATGTAGATGGACGACCAGATGATGGATGGTATAGGATTATGTCTATTTTTCTATCCTCACATTGGAACAAGGGGCCTCTCGAGTGCCCTATTACTCAACACATGTATTTTTATTTCGTTGATCAACGTGTCTGTCAAGAGAATTCGGAGTCGTTGCAGTTATTTTTCTAGGAGTACACCGGGATGTGTCTTTTTTTGAGTATCTAAGATACATTCGAAACGTAGACTTGTATCACTATACGATGCATAGCCCTTTTATGGTCCTAATTAGTGCTTGTTCCAAGTGGACACTTTAAAAATGATTAGGAGTGCTCACCATTGGTGGAAGCTCATTTATAATTTGACTTTCGGAAGATAGAGCTTTTCTTTGAACATTTCTTATTTTCTTTTCTTTTTGGCTAGCTTCACTACTTTTACCAAAAGATAGTGCACACTGATCAATAATTAAATTAAGTTTCACCACACCCTGGCACATAGGTAAGTATCAAAGAGATAACATATGAACTTGTTCACATACTGGCTAGGGTTTTGCTGACACTCAGGTTTCTTGAAGACTTCATTAACTTTTTCCCATCCTCGAGCATCATTAGATTGGGTCTATACTCAAATCACGAGTCCTAGTTCCTTAAGTGATAACTGAACTCATCTCATCAATCATGCAGTTGTGATTGTGTTGTGCTGGTTATATTCTTTTTGAAGGTAGGGTTAAAGAGTGGAATATAACGCTCAAATCTTTCAAACTAAGGAAGTGTGGATCATTAAGTTTAAAACCCTAATGATTAAGGCATGTTAACCCAACCTCTCAAGATCACATAAATCAAGTGTCCTCAAATCCTCAAGCCTTGAGTGAATGTGAATGTGTTAGGAATACACCAACTCCTCGTTAGTGAACTTTTGTGATTTTTTTATCTTTTACACATTTTTATGGATTTTAATTTTTCCATTTTTTTAATTTTTTGAAAGACAATGACTGACCCTGCTCATATGAATGGTTGCATCAATTCTTAGCTAGTATGGGTGTAAGTATGGACCGTTAGATGGGCCCGTGTTATTTTAGGACGGAGCCATATAAAGTGTCCTCTAAACCACCCACTACTAAGGGAGACCGAAGTTCCCTCACTAAGAGTAGCTACTAATTTTTAAGCCTTGTAGTCAGAGCCTCTAAAGAAAAAGTTTTTAATTATTCAGATTTTTATGGAGATTTTGAAAAATGTTAATTTTACAAAAATTAATTTTTACAAAAAAGTTAATTTTTACACAAATTAATACCTCAATTTTAAGAAAAAAAGTTTTTACATGAATTTTTACAAAACTCAATTCACAAGTCAACTTCAACCAAGCCCAAAAAAGAATTTTCAAAAATTTTAGAAACACGAGCTATGGCTAACGTATATATACAGTAATATACATGATACCACCCTATACTTAACTTTTGTTATGTCCTCATAGTATAAGTGATATGAAGCCATGTCTTGGTTGAATATAGGGAGATATAGCGGAACTGAGGGAGAGGCCCCCCCTAAACTTATATCAACAATTGACCTAAGTACAAGAAGACTCAGAGATGGAGGGATGAATGAGTCGGTTCCCACCTATACTTAGGCTAAAAATAGCCTTAGTAAATGATACGAAGTAGGGTTAGGAGGAGCATCTCCACAGAGATACAAGGAGAGGGGAGGGTTGAGCTTTTACAGATGATTAAGGGGAAGATGAGATGGGGGTTGTGCACTATGTACAGATTAGGACGTGAGAGGGGGTGGGGGTGATTATGTGAAATATAGAAGGTGAGAGGGGTGGGGGGGGGGTAGATCATCTAGTAATTTACTTTTTTACTTTTTTTTTCTTTTCTCTCTCTTTTTTTTTACACACGCGAGCCCTCAAATGTGGACCACTAAAAAATGCACTTGATATTTTTTTTACAATATGGAAATGCGTGCAGACTTGACTAGTCTTCCTTGAAGTCTTTGTCTTTTCTTCTATGGCCTTCTCAATGGGAGCTCCCAACTCTTCGCCTTCATGGAGATCAAGCGTCCTCGATCTTCATGGGCCCTACTACAAAAGAAAAATGTTAGAAAAATAACAAGGATAATAATCAGCAGAAACGATGTAACAATAATGCATGTGGAGAAGATCTGGAAATTTTGAAAATTTTCAACCCAAAAAATATTTCATTAGATAAATAAACAAAGGCGAGTCGTGTCCCTAGCAACGATGCCATTTGACGAACATGAAATTTTCCTCTATAATTATAGAGAATTGTCATAGTATAAGAGGCAAATTTAGTTCAGCAAAAACCATAATCTTTGAATGTTGCAGAAATTTAGACTTGGCAAGTCTACCAAGGTCGAACATAGGGACATGAGCTACATTAATCTATTTATCGAATTTGGTCAATTAAGATGTATGTGTGAATAAATCCTCATTGTCATATCTTTGTGCAGATGTGCACATTAAATGCAGAACAACGCACTTACATGATGCATGCATTTTTTATGGATTTTTCAATGCAATTGTAAAATATGCATGAAAATAATGCACGGTTAAATGCAAGGGATTTACATGCAAATAATGGATTGCAAATATGCCCTAGAGAAAATTAGCATAAAACATGATTCAGATTCAGAGTCATTCAAGCAAGCACCTATTTATGGTAGAGATATATATATAGCAGATGACACTATAAAATATTAAAACTTCATCACATTTCATTTGGTGTCAGATGGGAAAATTAAATATACCATGAAGAGGATGATGAAATAAGGAACAAAACGACACTAAAATCATGCAATTTGGACCTCCGATGCTTATGTTATGAAGGAACAATGCAAGTGCATAAATGTAGTAAAAATGCAAAAAATAAAAGGATAAATAATCACAAATAGGTCGCTGGAGGGACCTATTTGCAATAACAAGAAATCAGCAGGGGACCATTGCAATTTCTCCAAACAGGTAGGGACATAAGTATAATTTGTGAAACTTGCGAGGGCATCCCTGTAAAATACCTACGCACATGAGAGGCACGTGCCTAGGGACCAATATTCAAATACCAAAACCTTTAGGGTCATCGGTGCAAATTACCCAGCCCCTCACGTGCTTGGCACGTGAGGGGGCCAGGCTCGGAGTGTAGATCAGGCCCGGGCTACGTAGCATCGTATGGAGCATCGCAATGTGGTTCATGATGCTCAAACCTCTAGCTTTGGAGAAGGAGACGTGGCATCATCTAAGCCATCTGATGGTGGTGATTAGACGACACCTGTAGTGTTTGGGCTCCACCTCTTCTCTCTTAAGGTGCATCGGCGAAGGAGGGGATCCGGTGACCAACTTGGAGCTCCACTGACCTCAAGTAGACACGTAAGGAGTCTAGGAAGCTTGCTGAGAGTCCAACGAAGCTCCAATGGTGCTGACGAAGGTGTAGGGGCATTTAGATCAATGTGTCGAGGAGAGTTCACCGGAGGACATTTCTGAGAACAGAGCTGAAGGATATGGGAAAATCCTCAAGTGCATCACGAAAGCATGAACGTCGTATCGGATACGACGGAGAACGACTAGTCGTACCAGTTGTTCGGTGCAACAGAATTTAAAAAAATTTTATGCGATGAAACCAGATTTAAGAATGATTCTCGGATCGTTTCATCTATAACCACAACAAGTATAATGAAATACTTTTGAAGCGTGGTTTATTGAGTCTCTACAAAAAGAGACCTCCTGTCTCAAGTCCGATCGTCGGAGAAGCGGCTCGCGAGCGCGGGGATGAGTCGCGTTGTCCTCGCAATCCAATAAGTTGATCCAAGCACGGTGAACTCCTGATCTCATCGTACGAGATCGAACGTCTCCTTCGTGAGCGTAGCACTCCAAGAAGATGGAGAACCGCAGAGCGTCGAAGCGGTAGCGCGGTGGCGTAGGCGACGACGAAATCCTCTCCTAGGGTTTTGGTGGTCGGCCACCAAGGGAGAGAGGGAGAGGGTTGGCATGTGAGGAGAAAAAGAGACAGAGAGAGATGTGCTACCAATAGCATGTACAAGAGAGCATGGTATGCCTCTCTATTTATAGGGTTTTAGGATTCATGGATCCCAATCCATGAGACATATAAAATCAATGGATGAGATTGATTTATGTCAATGGTCAACATTGTTGTTGGTAAAAACCAACAACTTATGATTTAATTTAGATTAAATATATTTGATAAATCAAATATACATCAATCCTAAAATTAAACCAATTAAATAAGGAGAAGATTTCAATGGAGATCAAGCCTCCCCAAGGAATAGGGTGGACGGCCACCAATTCCATATAGGAATTGGTAGCCACCCACCATCTTCCAAGTGGGGAAAATCTCATGGATTTCCATGAGATTGCATATCTCCTTTATTTTATCCCTTATTTATTCCAATAACTTTTGTTGGGATTTATTCACAAAAAATAATTCACAAGTAATTTTGGCAATATTGCAATCTTGACATTGGAAAATTGTGAATCACATTCACAACCCAAAACAAAATATAATTTACATTTTCAATTAATTAGACAATGTGTATCCAACACACATTAATAATTAATCAACAAATATAAATTATAATTAGCTCTCTCTAATACATTATAAATCACATTTATAATATATTATGAATAATTAGATATTTCTATCCACATTATTCTTATCCATGATAATTAAATCACATTTAATTATATTTGATAATTCCTCATACATCAAGATAATTAAATCACATTTAATTATCAATTTCTCAATGCTTAGATCTTTTGGAATTATTCTTGAACCGTTCAAGAACAATGCTATTTCTCCTCAGATACTTGGAGATAAGGACAGGGCGATTGTATTGTTCCACGTATAGTGACTTGGATATTGAGATCACATCTCACATCCAAATCCCATGGACCTCTCATAGATGCTTGATCAAATCAAGACCGTAAACCTAATCTTCTCATTACATCTGAATCTCATTCAGATCAATGTCCAGTATGTGGACTAAGATTAGGTCACTTCTCTAATGAGAGGAGTCACTAAAATCCAGACCTATTTCTTCACTCCCTCGGAATGGAAGCATCATGGTTATACAATCGTTTATGATCAAATCACCCTCAGGTATTCCCAATACATGTACATCCTGCATACTGGAAGACTCATGATCATCCTGAAGATATAGATCACTTTTACACTATTATCTTCAGGGTTTGATCACTAAGTTTCTCAATCTTGGTTCTTGGGATTTGGTACAGATCATATGCTTTCACAAAGCATATATCTTACCTTCAAATTCATGTGATGCTTCTAAAGCATGACGACCATGCATGGAATTTGATCAATCCCAATGCCTCATGAGTGAGCTCATGTCTTCCGGTTCACAAGTGAACCTGTATGATCCCTTTGAGAAATCGTATTACTCATATGCCCTTACATGCACACCAGCTCGCTGGTGTATAGACCTTGGTTAGGTCATCAACCTAATGGTCTGCCAAATGTACACACTCAGACATGTAGCAATACATCTGTCTCTGGTCAGAGGATGTTTGCCTGTGATGTGATAGTATTCATCATAGGTCTTTGGTTGTCTCGACCTCGTTAAGTCAACCCACTGACTCAACTAGTTTGATACCTCCGAATCAATATTCCTATGCAGAGGGCCTGCATCAAGAGGTCGATCAGATATCAGCCTAATGAGAAAGGATTGCCATCTCCTTCTCAGGCTGGAGATCACTACTTGTCAACATTGATGATGCTTGATGAGTCCTCTATCTAACTCCTTAGATATTCATCCAAGCATCAACCTCTATTATTCCATCAATGAATCAATAGCTGCATGATTATCAAGTTGGCCATGGTACATAACCCATATTGTACAGAGGGAACTTATAGTGCATTCATTCAATCAATTTTAGAAAGGGAGTGAAACATAATCAATAACTTTTATTCATAAATCATTTATTACAATAACATTTATTGTAGGAATGATTCGCCTCAGGCTCACATTACTAACAATCTCCCACTAGCCCTTAGACACATTCAGGAACAATCCTTAATCCATACTCATTACATGTTGGTCGAAAACCTTCTGTGTTAGAGGTTTGGTAAGAGGTTCAGCAACGTTGTCAGCAGAGGCCACCTTAGTGATGATGATGTCACCACGCTTTTGAATCTCACGAATGATGTGGTATTTTCTTTCTACGTGCTTGCTCTTCTGATGCCATATGGGTCCTTCGCCTGGGCAATGGCTCCCATGTTATCACAGAGTAGCGGGATGGTAGTATCAGATGAAACTACGCCAAGTTCCAGCACGAACTTACGCAACCACACCGCCTCCTTTGCAGCATCCGATGCAGTAATGTATTCGGCTTCTGTTGTTGAATCTGATGTAGTGTCCTACTTCTTGCTTCTCCAGCTCACATCACCACCATTCAACAGGAAGACAAACCCTGATGTCGACTTTCGATCATCAATATCCGATTGGAAGTTAGATACTTTATATCCTAAGACTTGGAGATCACCATCTCCATAGACCAAGATGTAATCTTGCATCCGTCTTAGATATTTAAATATGTTCTTTACTGCATTCCAGTGTTGTTCTCCATAGCAAGATTGGTAACGACTTACCACTCCCACTGCAAGGCAGATATCTGGCCTAGTGCACATCATGGCATACATTAAGCTTCCTACAACCGATGCATAAGGGCATCCAGCCATGTCTTTCTTTTCCTCAACAGTTTGAGGAGCCATTCCTTTAGACAAGTGGATACCATGTCTTAAGGGTAGGAATTCTTTCTTGGAACTATCCATACGGAATCGTTCAAGAATCTTCTTAATGTATCCATGTTGTGACAATCCCAATATCCTCTTCTCTCAGTTTGTGAACAACTTCAAACCCAAGATGTAAGAGGCTTCTCCAAGATCTTTCATCTCAAATGTATGGGACAACCAAATCTTAACAATGGTCATCATCCCTGTATCATTCCCAATTATAAGGATGTCATCTACGTACAACATGATGAACACAATGGCGCTCCCACTAAGCTTCTTGTATACACAAGGTTCATCAGGATTCAGCAAAAAAATCATAACTCTTTACGGTTTCTTTAAATCTGATGTTCCAGCTACGAGAAGATTGCTTGAGCCCATAGATGGATTTCTTCAACTTGCATACTTTGCCATCCTCAGTCATGAAGCCCTGGGGCTGCTCCATGTAGATATCCTCCTCGAGGTATCCGTTGAGGAAAGCCGTCTTGACGTCCATCTGCCAGATGTCGTAGTCAAGATATGCAGCTATAGCTAGCAATGTCCTGATGGATTTAAGCATAGCCACATGAGAGAAAGTTTCATCGTAGTCGATGCCTTCTCTTTGTGTGTAACCCTTGGCTATGAGCCATGCCTTGAAAGTCTCTACTTTCCCACCAGGTCCCCTTTTTCTCTCGAAGATCCATTTACGCCTAATCGGTTTTACCCCTTTAGGTGGATCCTCTAGGGTCCATACACCATTCTTA
Organism: Ottelia alismoides; assembly: GCA_037367405.1. Classification (NCBI taxonomy): domain Eukaryota; kingdom Viridiplantae; phylum Streptophyta; class Magnoliopsida; order Alismatales; family Hydrocharitaceae; genus Ottelia; species Ottelia alismoides. The sequence continues at coordinate 57,986 of JAZKJV010004514.1, read as the reverse complement.
TGCATGGAGTCAATTTCTAACTTCATTGCCAGCATCCATCTATCCATGTCATGATCCGCGAGTGCTTCATCAAATGAAGTAGGATCATTGTTAGACTCACTTGACACATGGAATCCATACCTTTTAAGTGGTGCAACCACCCTCGAATTTCTTCAAAGAGGTATGGGTGTTTCATCTTTATTTACTTCTTCAGTTTCTGGTCTAGGAAGCTCAGAATCCTCAGGGGATTCTATGAGTTCCTCTACTTCACTTTTGTCTTGACCTTTAAGGAAATCATCCTCCAGAAATGTCACATTTCTAGAGACAAAACCCTTTTGGGTCTCAGGGTCATAGAGTTGGTATCCAATACCATCTCTAACATACCCAATGAAGTAACACTCACGAAAGTGCAAGATTCCAGCTTACTTGCGTCCACGTTCTTCGCATGAACCAAGCATCCCCATTCCCTCAAGTGATTAACACTAGGTTTGGTTCCATACCAGAGCTCATAAGGAGTCTTAGGTACAGATTTGCTGGGAATCTTATTCAGGATATATATTACAGTCTCTATTGCATATCCCCAGAATCTAAGTGGTAAATGTGCTTTACTCATCATTGAACAGACCATATCCATGATGGTCCTGCTGCGTCTTTCAGCAACACCATTAAGTTGGGGAGTTCCAGGAGTATTGAGATTGGAGACAATTCCATTCTCTTTAAGGTATTCCTTGAATTCATCTGAGAGGTACTCGCCACCTCGATTAGATCAAATCCGTTTAATCTTCCTATCGGTTTGGTTCTCAACCAAAGCCTTGAATTCTTTGAACTTTTCAAAGGTTTTAGATTTATGACGTAACAGGAAGACAAACCCGTATCACGAATGGTCATCAATAAACGTCAAATAATATCGATATCCATTTCGAGTTGCAGTACTGAAGGGACCACACACATAAGTATGTATTAGGTCAATAATACCTTCGCATCTAGTAACCTTGTTACGGAAAGGCATCCTAGTCATTTTACCTCGAATACAATGTTCAAAGGTAGGTAAAGACTGGACCTGTAGAAAATCCAAAGGTCCATCCTTTATCAATCTATTGATCCTATCAACAGATAAATGACCAAGCCTTTGATGCCAAATCATGTTTGAATGATTTTTATTATTCCTGGATCCTTTAGGGTTTTTATTAGTGGTTGTAACATTCATGACATGCTCATTAATGCACAATTCATAGAGTCCTCCAGAAGTCAAAATACCATCTGCAATATATTTATCATAATGATTTATGACTAACTTATTACAGAATAGGAATGAATATCAACTTCTAACTAGCTTAGATACAGATATCAAATTCCTCTTGACTTCAGGTACATAAAGACACTTTTTAAGTACTAGGACTCTAGCACTAGATAATGATAGCCGACAAGTCCCGATGTCGACTGCTGCAACACTTGCATCAGATCCCATCTGGATGACTATCTCCCCTTCTGCAAGTTTTCAAGTTTCCTGAAACAAATGCAACAAATTGCATACATGAACAGAAGCACCAGAATCAACAACCCAACTTCCTTCTCGTCCAATGAGAAAATTGGTTTCAATGATAAAAGTAGATTTCATACCTGTTGGGGCTTTACGTTTGTCGACCGACTTCAGGTAATCCGGGCAATTATGCCTCCAGTGCCCCAGCTTTTTGCAGTGGTGACAGAAGTCAGTTTTCTTCGATGCCATTAGAGTGGATGCATTGGAAGATGAGCCAACACTTTGTCCCTTCTTCTTTCTCTTCTAGGTCGGGCCCTTCCAAGAACCATGCTTCCGACTACGCTTCCCTCTGACCTGTGCAACAATTGCACTGCCAACGGGACCATCTTTCTTCATCACATCTTCTGCAGACTTTAATGTAGTAAGAAGCCCTGCATTTGTCAATTCCAGCTTGTTCATGTGGAATGACACCACAAAGTTATTGAAAGATTTGGGCAATGATAACAGAATGAAATCAGATTGCATGTTTGCATCGATAGTTTCCCCCAGAGTCTCCAGCTCTGATAAATACCCAAACATTTTGAGTACATGTTCACGGACCGAGGTCCCTTCCTGCATCTTGCAGTGAACGAGTTCTTTCATAACGTTGTACCGCTGGGTGCGGTTAATGTCACCAAACATATCTTTCAGATTCTACATTATCTCCTGGCAAGTACTCATTTTCACATGTTGTTTCTGAAGAACATTGGAGAGAGAACCCAAGATTTAGCATCTAGCCAAGACATGATCTTCATCATACTTGTCATTGTATGATTTTTCTTCCATTGATTTAGGGTTTTCATGCTTGTCTTCTGAGAGCACATAACTTTTGCGCTCAGCCGAGAGTACAAGCTCCAAATTACGGATCCAAACTGAGTAATTCGATCCGGTCAACTGGTTGACCTCCCGAAGCCTGCTTTGTGGGTTCATGGACTTCATTTTCTGAAATTAAGAATGCACTATATTAGAACATATAGTCGTATATTCAATTTAATTTTATTTGATCAAGGTATTTTAAATCAAATTAGTCTTACTATGTCAACAATGAAAGTTTATTCCCTTAATCACTTTCAAAGAGATATACTTACCGCTATATCTCAAGTAGGAACTGAGATCTCCTCTTTATCTTTGTCATATCCCAATAATATGAGAACCTATGACACCAATAAAGAGAAGCGGGAACACATTCCACATTGCAAGTCCAACTTGCATTTACCAATTCGGTCTTTAATATCCGGGCCCACCACCGCTAAGGTGATGTTGACCCATCATTAATTGAACCAACCGTCAACAGGAATACAACTCGCTATGCGCAATCCAATATCGCCCCAATAATATGAGGACCTGATATCGGGGTCACTACGCATACGTCATTACTCTTTCGAGAAGCGACGAGCCCGATCCAAATGGATCATATGCAGGAACTGTCACTTCGGACATACGTCCCCTACATATAATATCTGGAGACGAAACCCTTCGCCTTGACGGGAGACCATGAATGTCACTTGTGTGATCCTCCATTTCATATTCAAATTTTAATTAATTATTATGACTCAAATTCATGTAATTAATTCTTCCAAGGGAATTATCAACTCTATTCATAATAGAGTATTTTAATTGGATACAATTAATTCACACATATTAAATTAATTATCAATCCAATTCAATCAATCAAACTTGATTGTTTTACTTGAATATATATATGGTATTATTCTCAAAGTACGTATTAATTCATATTTTAATAATTAGAAAATACATCTTGCTTTCTTCGGCATTATCAAGATCCTACCTGCTGTCATGGCCAGTACCGGCGAGAGTGGGACGGACCACATACGTTGCAACCCGTTACCCTAGCGATCTCCGACTAGACACCATATCCACCTCGGGAAAGGATAATGCCAAATAGATTAATCTGTACTTGAGATGATCATCGGTTCTTCAACCGAAATTATACCATGTAGTAATCAAAACATTTTTGATTATAAGGAAATTTGCTAGACAAATTCCCAATCCTATTCAAGCAAGGAGTTTGATGATTGTGTTTCCAATTATGATCTCGATGAAATCTAATCAATTATTGGTTGAGGTCAAGTCAATTAAGGAAATAATCATCTTCCAATATTTCTCAAATATTTTTCATAGTTATTTCTTGAAATTAACAATTAATTTCATTAATTGACAATCACATGGTTCTTGATTAGGACTGTAATTTCAGCAGTGACCCCTACTTACTAAAATTAACATATCTCAATCATATTAAATCCAAATTAGACAAAATAATTTTTCATAGATTGCTAATTTGATTTATGACAGAACCCAAGTGAATTTCACATATTTCGAGGCAATTCTAAACAGTAATTAACTCTTTATTCATGTTAAGATTTGCAGTTCCCGCAACAGTGCATACATGTTCATTAAAAAAACCATATCTCGAGCAAACGGAATCCAAATTACGCAAACTCAAATCCTATGGTTTTCTTATTTAATGGGGAACAAAATCCAAGCGTTTAATTCGTATTTAAACAATTTAAAAAGTGCCGAATTTATTCACTAAACAGAAGTGCGAAAATCAAATGCGATAAAAACGTTCGCGACTTCCACGAACGCAAGTCGTCCTAGGTTTGCGGATCGTATCCAAAACCTTCGACCTAACGCTCTGATACCACTTTAAGTGTATGGTAAAATCCTCAAGCGCATCACGGAAGCGTGAGCGTCATACCATATACGACGGAGAACGACTAGCCGTACTAGTCGTTCGGTGCAGCAGAATTTAAAAAAAATTCATGCGATGAAACCACATGATCCAAGAACGATTCTCGGATCGTTTCATCTATAACCACAACAATTATAATGCAATAACTCTTGAAGCATGGTTGATCGAGTCTCTAAGAAAATAGACCTCCTGTCTCAAGCCCGATCGTCGGAGAAGCGGCTTGCAAGCGCGGGGATGAGTCGCGTTGTCCTCGTAATCCAATGAGTTGATCCAAGCACGGTGAACTCCTGATATTATCGTACGAGATCGAACGTCTCCTTTGTGAGCGTAGCACTCCAAGAAGACGAAGAACAGCAGAGCATCGAAGCGGCGGCGCGGTGGCGTAGGCGACGGCGAAATCCTCCCCTAGGGTTTTGGTGGTCGCCCACCAAGGGAGAGAGGGAGAGGGTTGGCATGTGAGGAGAAAAAGAGAGAGAGAGAGATGTGCTACCAATAGCATGTACAAGAGAGCATGGTATGCCTCTCTATTTATAGGGTTTTAGGATCCATGGATCTCAATCCATGAGACATATAAAATCAATGGATGAGATTGATTTATGTCAATCCAATGGTCAAGATTGTTGTTGGTAAAAACCAACAACTTATGATTTAATTTAGATTAAATATATTTGATAAATCAAATATACATCAATCCTAAAATTAAACCAATTAAATAAGGAGAAGATTTCAATGGAGATCAAGCCTCCCCAAGGAATAGGGTGGACGACCACCAATTCCATATAGGAATTGGTAGCCTCCCACCACCTTCTAAGTGGGGGCAATCTCATGGATTTCCATGAGATTGCATATCTCCTTGATTTTCTCCCTTATTTATTTCAACAACTTTTGTTGGGATTTATTCACCAAAAATAATTCACAATTAATTTTTGGAATATTGCAATCTTGACATTAGAAAATTGGGAATCGCATTCACAACCCAAAACAAAATATAATTTACATTTTCAATTAATTAGAAAATGTGTATCCAATACACATTAATATTTAATCAATAAATATAAATTATAATTAGCTCTCTCTCTAATACATTATAAATCATATTTATAATATATTATGAATAATTAGATATTTCTATCCACATTATTCTTATCCATGATGATTAAATCACATTTATTTATATTGGATAATTCCTCATACATCATGATAATTAAATCACATTTAATTATCAATTTCTCAATGCTTAGATCTTATGGAATTATTCTTGAACCATTCAAGAACAATGCTATTTCTCCTCAGATACTTGGAGATAAGGACAGGGCGATTGTATTGTTCCACGTATAGTGACTTGGATATTGAGATCACATCTCACATCTAGATCCCATGGACCTCTCATAGAAGCTTGATCAAATCAAGACCGTAATCCTAATCTTCTCATTGCATCTAAATCTCATTCAGATCAATGTACAGTATATGGACTAAGATTAGGTCACTTCTCTAATGAGAGGAGTCATTAAAATCCAGACCTGTTTCATCACTCCCTCGGAATGGAAGCGTCATGGTTATACAATCGTTTATGATCAAATCACCCTTAGGAATTCCCAATACCTGTACATCATGCATAATGGAAGACTCATGATCATCCTGAAGATATAGATCACTTTTACACTGTCATCTTTAGGGGTTGATCACTAAGTTTCTCAATCTTGGTTCTTGGGATTTGGTATAGATCATATGCTTTCGCAAAGCATATATCTTACCTTCAAATTCATGTCATGCTTCTAAAGCATGAAGACCATGCATGGAATTTGATCAATCCCAATACCTCATGAGTGAGCTCATGTCTTCCGGTTCACAAGTGAACCTGTATGATCCCTTTGAGAGATCGTATTACTCATATGCCCTTACATGCACACCAGCTCGACGGTGTATAGACCTTGGTTAGGTCATCAACCTGATGGTCTGCCAAATGTACACACTCAGACATATAGCAATACATATGTCTCTTGTCAGAGGATGTTTGCTTGTGATGTGACAGTATTCATCATAGGTCTTTGGTTATCTCGATCTTGTTAAGTCAACCCATTGACTCAACTAATCTGATACCTCCAAATCACTATTTTTATGCAGAGGACATGCATCAAGAGGTCGATCAGATATCAGCCTAATGAGAAAGGATTGCCATCTCCTTCTCAGGATGGAGATCACTACTTGTCAATCATTGATGATGCTTGATGAGTCCTCTATCTAACTCCTTAGATATTCATCCAAGCATTAGCCTCTATGATTTAATCAATGAATCAACAGCTGTATGATTATCAAGTTGGCCATGGTACATAACCCATATTATACAGAGGGACCTTATAGTTCATTCATTCAATCAATTTCAGAAAGGGAGTGAAACATAATCAATAACTTTTATTGATAAATCATTTATTACAATAATATTTATTGCAGGAATGGTTCGCCTCGGGCTCACATTGCTAACAGGAGCAACGAGCATGGCTCCGGCCATTGAGGATATGGGTGTACCTGCAAATTTTAAAAGAGTGCAATTCGCATGTGCATGTGGTGTGAGTGGAATGGGAGCCGGGCGAAGATGAAGAAGGTGGCGACTTGGGGGCTCCTTCACCGTTAAGGTGGAGGAATGGTGCATCATAGACGGAGGTTCTGGGAGAAGGAGAAGATGAGTGGGATGGTCTACGTGGATGATTGATAGATGGTGGAGCTCATGGGACAGATGGTGGTGGGGTGTATTGTAGAGGACGGATAATTTGGGAGAAAAGGCAACGAAAATATGGGAGAGGAGTACCTCGTCGGAGAGGGGATTTGGCGGATGAGGTGGCCTGGGCTGGGCTTCGGAGGAAGTCCGGGGTCTTCGCACATGCAGGGAGGCCAGTCTAGCGAGCTCGAGCGGGGCGGATCCACCGCGACAAAACTGATTAGCTGTGAGTCGACACCGAGGTGGAGAGTCATCGTCACTGCGACGATCCTCCCCTCCGCTGTCACTAGAGGGGCGGGTAAAGCTGGGCTAACGCCTAGAAATGGCCGACGAAGGTTCTGGGCTGCGGAGCAGGGTGTTTTATAGGTGGAGTTAGTGGTTAGTTACAGAGGTGGGGGGGAGTGTTTGAACGGGTTTCTTGAAGGCTGGGAGTGATGGCTATGGGAAATGGAGGTTACACGAGGACGGCAGGTGAACGGTCGTTGGAGGAGAGGCGCTACAGGAGGGAGAAGGTCGCTGACGTTCTCTCCAAAATTAGAAGGGGGAGGGTGGCATGCGAAGGCAATGACTCGAGGGGGATGCACCTGAGGTAGGAGATGATAATGTGATCGTTGGATCTTGCGATCTAATGGTCCTAGAAAGGGGTTCGGGTGAAGGGCTAGGATCATATCATAAGATTTGATACAACGGTGAAGGTAGAGGCACTAAAGGACGGTAATGATGGAGAGATGGGCTTGATCTAAGGGTGATGAGAGAAGGGGTGACGTAGAGCGCGGACGGTCGTAGGATAGGAAATGGATCGGTTGGTTGTAAGGTCAGTGCGAGTGAGTAGTGCACATGAGAGGAGGGTTTGATAGAAGGTGTAGATCAAAAGCGTGATGGACGGTGGAGATGGAGGGCGGGCCAGGAGGATCAAGCGGCTAGGAAAAGCACAGGTGGCGCAAGAGGGGGGCGACCATGTGGACGGCCCAGAGGGCACCATGTGGCTGCTCCAGAAAATTCAAAAATAGAAAATCAAAGAAAAATAAAAAAGAAATAGATTAAGTACAAATCAGGAAAAAGTCAAAACATGAAAATTGTAGATCTCGATGAGATCTACAAGTTTGATGCTGGACAAAAAGCCAAAAGAGGTCATTTGTATAGAAGTGTATTTCGGGGGTATTTTTAAGGGTATAAAAATACCTACTTTTTGGTTTTGAGTTGTTTTTTGTATTTTTTAGATCTTTTAAAGGTTAGAAAAATTATAGACAATGTAACTCTATTTTTTAGGGGATTTTTAATGAGAATTAAAAACAAAGTAATTATTTAGAATAAATATAGGACAATTAAATATTTTATAATACTATACAGTATAGGATAAAAATAGTGAATTATCTACGATTTCTATTGGATTATTTAAGCAAGGAGTTTAATAATTTAATTTTAATACGATGAATGTGAGATTCAACACATGTTCTGTCTAAGAGAGCCAAACTCGAATCGGTCGAGTAAGGAAGCTGGAACATGGTTAATCGAGGAACTGATGTCTAATAGAGTACGATCGAACCGCTGCTCATGAATGTGGCATCTGACATATGGAGCTCTAACATCGGGTCTCTTGGCTGGCAACCGGCTCTGAATCATGAAGCATGTAGCACGAATAAGCACATGGATTTCTGCATTGTGGTTCCTTTTCTTCCTGCAGATGGTGGTCTACTCTCTCAAGTTCTTCTGGAAGAGGGGGATGTGCTCTAGTGCCTCCTATAGAGTCAGTTGTATCTGGAATCTATCAATCATCTGCGTGTTGAACTCTAACTGATGTCTCTTTTTTGGATTTTCTTTTTGGGTCCCCTTTCATGATTGGAGTACTTGAAGGAAGCAGGTGGAGGGACCCTCTCCAGAAAGAAGAGGGTCAGGAGTAGGTTCATGTCCAGGCAATGGCTAGAATCCATCCAATGATCACCATACAAAATGGATGGACTCACGGGAGATACAAAAACCTTTCCTTTATTCATATTTTTTGTTATTGTTTTTTTTCCATTTTTTGTCTTTTTTCCAATACGATCTTGAAATATAGAATAAGGCAACACAACTGAAGGAAAATTGATGGCATCGACACCACCCTTTGCAGATGGAATCACGACAGCCTCGGTACCGTCGGCTGGATCAACTTCCTTGGTGGATTCAATGCCACCGTCATCATCATCATCATAAGCGTCATCAACACCTCTTCCATCCTCGTCTGGCACTCTGGAGTCTGCATTGGGTCGTCGCTCAGATGAGGCGTCGCCTGCTGGCATCCTACCGCTCCTAAGTGTCACAAAATCAACATCAAATACATAGGAAGAAATATAACCCAAAATTACACTAGGAGTGGTGGCCTCTGTAAATTATAGCTGCTCAGATTTTCTCTTCAAAGTCTTCAGGTTAGGTTCAATCTGGGTAGGTATAGTGGCCTTTCCCTTGATAATCTCCATCATTTCCTTCCAGTACTCATCAATTTTTCACTGGAAGGATTCTTGCTAGTCAGTGACTAAGCGGGCGAGGTCACAAAGGGCCGGGTTCTCATAAATAGGTGCATGAGAATTGGACGAGTTGCCTCTCTGGAAATGAGGCTGAGACTGTTGCTGCTAATGGTAGTCAGGAGGATGAGGAGGCTGGGAATATTGTTGAGGTTGTTATGGCAGCCTCCACTGTTGTCCCTGATGGTAGGAATGAGGACCCTGTTGCTGGTCGTACTGCTGGGAGTGATGGGGCTGCTATTGCTGGCTGGCATGCCCTCCCTGAGCTGGAGGCTACTGCTGGGAGGAGGTGCCTCCAGTGGACCATCAAAATTCGAGATGGTCACGGTGAATCTTGGGCTGAGGTTGGTACTGGGAGTACCAGATCCCATTGACTTCCATCAATGTCTCCTTCTGCTCAAGGTGTGGTGGGGGTAGGGCTGTAAATGGCTGATACGACTGGTAGACCACCATCTGAGTATCTAGAGATGGTGTTGGCTGCTGGAAGTGCTGGTGCTGCTGGATCGGCTCTACCTAGATAAGGTGGACCTGGCAGTATGAGGCAGATAGTTGGGTGGAGCTGCTCCCTAGATCGACCCGTGACCTGCGACGGGGCTGAGAAGCTGTTTGTGCCTCTTGGAGACACATGATCTGAGTCTTCAGGACACTTAATGTCTGTGCCATGTGATCAATCCAATTCAGGGCCTAGCACTGCTTCTTCTCTATGATCTCGATTCGGTCCAACTTCTCTCTAATGATGCTCATGTTGGCAGCTGACGACACTGCAAGTGCTACTACTGACGAAGACGTAGAAGGACCGACATCGACAAATGCAATCCACTGATAGGAAATGGCTTGTGCGAGGGTCTTCCTCTGAGTGTAGACTCAGATCTAGGACATTACTGCATAAATTTCTGCCATCTCCTCAAAATGGCCCACACCTGGTCCTCGTCCTTGGCAAAGTAGGACCCTCCACACGAGGTGTTTATCATCCCCTATAGCTCTGGTATCATCCCATAGAAAATACTCTGAACAAGGTTGGTCTTGGATATCTTCTGATGTAGACACCAGTAAATGAGCTCTCTAAATCGATACCAAGCCTCATGGAACTTCTCCTTCGAGATCATCCTGAAGTTGCTAATCATTTCTCTAACTGCATTGATCTGGTCGAGTGGATAGTACTTATTCAATTACTCGGTCCAGAGCTACTCCCATGTGGTGACGTACTTCCCCAAATGCTTCGGCAAGTAGGTTGCTCTATCAAATTAGGAAAATGGGAAGGCAATCATCTTGATAGTGTCCTCGTCCATGAATTTGTCATGGATAGTGTTGCAAATCCTCTCAAATTCTTGCAATGGAGGTTTGGCTCCTCGCTAGCTAGACCATGGAACTTGGGCAGAAGCTGAATAGTCTGGGAGAGAAGCTCAAAGTCACTAATGATCTCTGGCAGTTGGATCCAATGGCGAGTGAGGGTTGCATCAGGATTGTGCAACAGCCTTATCGTGTGGGCTGATCTATGTAGGTCCTACAACTCCTCGGGATGTTCGTCTCCTCCTGCAGCTATTGGTATCTCTCCCCCGGCTAGTCTCTGCAGCTCTCCTCTACCTGCTCGCATCTGCTTGAGTTCCCTCGTCACCTCAACCATGAAAACTCCCAGGTCCTGAATATGATGTTGCATGGTCTCCAGGGAAGCAAGTAGTGTGTTGTTGATGGCTGCCTGGTATAGTACATACGGTGATTTCTGTGGCTGCTCATCGGTGCATCCCTCACTACTGGCCATATCTCCAGTCTCTACAAAGGCAAAAGACCCCAATTCTGGTGCTGTCAAATGGATGAATAACTTTGCTGGCCTTTGCTCTGGATCCACAGGAATTGAAAAAGGGTGGTCAAGGGGGAACAAGGTGGTAGCGAACGTGGGTCCAGAGAGCAGTTTTGGGCTCCTTGAATTGTCCTTAGATGAATGGAGAGGAGTGCTCAAAAGGCGGTGCTATCAAAGGTAGCCTAAGCGACGTCCTTCCCATCATCATGATCTGGGGATTTATGAGGAGTGGATCTGGAAAGAAAACAAGATGACAAGTCAAACCCCTTTTTCACCTACTCAACACGAGCTGATGACCGTGAAAGATCGGTCGTTAATCTTGTCAAATTTTTATTAAGGTGATAAATCAATCTATCAAAGCGATTAACTGAGCTGTTGGACACTCAATGTTCCCAGGAGACTGTCCCAAATCTCGCAACTAGTTTTTCCTAGCTAGTATGGGTGCAGACCATTTACCGACTACCCAATCTGCCCAATCTGTTAAGGAAGTCCCAGACCGATTACCGGCTACCCAGTGAAATCCTCACTGGAGAACAACTAACTAAGAAACAAGAAGTCTGAAGAGAGTTCGGGTATGGCTCTACCTAGTGTGTGGATCACTCTCATGCTATAGATAAATCAACCAAGGAGGGGTGACTCTGCCCAAAACAAAGAATTTTTAGGTGAAATGAATTTTAGGGTCAAGTTTGCATTAGCAGTCCCAATTTTATTTTGTTTTCACTATTTATGTATTTTTTAAAATAAAATGATGCATAATGAATTTTCCAATTTCTTGATCATTTTGAGTCCAATAAAACTGGGGGAGGAAGCCGGAAAGGACGATGCACGATCAAACACAATGATGCATGCATAGGTAGAAATGTGTACCTAACTCCAGCACTCTACATACAGGGTGATCCGTGCATAAAATAAAGTCTGAAAATAAACTATCTATATGATGCACGAGGAAAACATCCTTTGATAAGCAACTTCTATTAATCGTGAAGAACACATAGCCAACTATCGGGAAGAGAGACCGGAGTCCGATCCTTTATGTTGATTAGTGCCCACCACAATGAGTCCTGCCAATGCTTTATACGACCTCTCTCATCACGTGGTCTCTAGTACCAATAAGTTAACTTTTGAGAATTTATTTTATCTAAGTTTAATTACGATATATAGGAACATATAGACAATTAGATGTTGGGACCTTAGCTAATTACGTCACAATCAATAAGAAGTACTAAATCTAAGAGCTAAAACCTAGGGAATCAAATAGTAATAAAAATGATAAATCTGTGAAAAAGCTACAAGAAACTACGGTGAGGTCCCCCAAGTACACCGGTACTCATCGAAACAAACCCTGAATAATCTAAGTCCAAAGAGTCTCAAAGTCTTAAATTATTACAATAAGAGAGGTTTTACGAAAATAAAACTAGTATACAAGTTATAACTATTCTCTAGCTCCTCTACTCCTCCTTGGATGCAGGCTCCTCCAAAAGAGAACCGAAGCATCCCTCGGGCGGTTCCTCGCATAAAAAGTGAAATAGAAAGGTGTCATAAAGCAGTTATAAGAAATATATAAAAATAAAGCAAAACTGAAAAATGAATACTAAGTTGTGCTCCCCGGCAACGATGCCGTTCTGATGAGCGGCCTACTGACTAGTATTAAGTATCAAAATAAAACAATGGTCGTTGCGACCCCAATCAATCGGCCAACTCAATCGAGAAAATAAAACCACTAAATAGAATCAAGAAATCAAATGTTAGCGGTCTGCTATTTTTATTTACCTGGTATAGTAACCAGGGTCGAACAGAAGGAGCGTGGAAAAGAACAAAGTAGTCCCAATTCAAAAGTAAAATATTTTTTAGTGGTTTTTCAATTTTTCAATTTTTTAATTTTTGGATAAAGGCAAACAAGCACAAAACACTTAAATCGCACACAACACTTTTATTGGATTTTTTAAAATAACCAATAATGCTCAGAAAATAAAACTAGAGATATTCTTGGGTTTTCTGGGTTTTAAAGTGTTTTCGGTATTTTTTCTTGGTTTTCCAAATGTTTTTGTGATTTTATAAAAATCAAACAATGCTCAAAATACAAAACAGTGCACGACTAAGACCATATTGCAAATTAAAAATATTTAAAGTGCCTTATGGTTCTAGATGATAATTTTATGATAAAATATAAATAAAAATCTACATGCATGAACTGAAAATACAATTTTTAGATTTTCTTTAATTATATATATTTTTTATATGTTTTCAGTTGCTTTGTGAATTTTAGTGTTTCTAGATTGAATTATCAAGAAAATTTTTTAGTGAAGCTAAAACACAACAAAGGACAAACACATGAATTTTTGTGGAATTTTGAAGGCATTTTGTGAATTTTTATAATTTATATAAGGCAAATAGGGTCTTTTTTAGGGGTTTTTGAATTTTCAAAAATAGAAAATGCAAGCAAATTAATCCATGAAAATTACAATAAAAACTACACACTAGCCATATCTAATAGTAATTTTTAGGCAAGTTTTAGAATTAATTTTAATATTTACTAAGTTCAATAAAATGCATGCAATTAAACATAGTTTATAGGAACCAAATTGAAAATATTTCATGTCTGTGGAACAAATGGATAACACACTATAAAAGCTTATGGATGAATATGCAAAAAGCCCAACCAATTCACACACATGCTTAATATTCAACGCATAGGGGTATAAATGCAAATACAAAAACTTCAACCTTGAGTTCATAATAGCATAATAGTTCAGAATAAAAAGTACAAATATCCCAAAAACACGTGAGGACATACGTGCTTCAAACTGGGAGGGACTAAATTTAAAATATCAAAAGTATGAGGTCCAAATTGTAAAAGTTTTTAACTACAACTTTTATTCTCTAGACTAAAACAAAATAGCGAAACATGTATGGATGAAAAGAAATATAACCAATGAGGCACATGGCGAGCACGGAGGCTAGCTCTGATGTACGGCCCTGATGACTGTGGCAGATTAATCTGACGCTCCAGGGATATATCTTAGACATGTCTGTCAGATGTGTCAGGTGCTCTGATCTAACGGCACAAAAGCTGCAGCTATCGGATGGCCGTGATCTGATCTTGCAAAGAGGGGGTCATCCAACGATAGAGAGAGGATCAATAAGAACACCTTCAGAGAACTTCAATCGAGCATCAGATGAGATCTGACACTCCAATGAAGGGTCAGAGAGGTCCGATAGTATCGTGAAGATGCTTCGCGTGGAAGGGTTGGCTCTGATGATCGGGAGGATAGTCGGATGATCGTGGCGATGAGGGTCCTGCTGGAGTTGCTCTGCCTGAGCAGCTAGGGGTCCAAAGTGGTCTCAAGGTGTGCGTGAGTACCTACAAAGGGTAGAGGGGAATCGGGTTTATTCTCCAGTCCATGTTATTGCAGTTGACGATAAAAGAAGCGACAGGGGGTGGTGCTTTGGGTCTCCGTTGAATTTGGGGATGGAGACCCGTCCTAATCTTGACCCGATAGTCGAGCCTCAGGTTGGTAGGCTGCGTAAGAAGGTGCAGAGCGAGTAGGGGGTTCGATCTGAATTGATGAAGGTGGGTGGTGGTACTCCAAACAACTAGTCAGAGCTTAAGATCATGTGGCGGTGATGAAATAGGACTTTGAATTGAACATGGAAATGTGGAGGATAAAAGTGATATCTGAATCGACCAATAAGCTTAGAAGCTCCAGGAGAAGGTGGGCGATGGGGTCTTGGCCTCAACCAAGCTACAGCTGGCTCGGAGGCTGCTCGCGCCGGTTCTCCATCCACGAAGTGAGCTACGAGCCGCCAAGCATATCCGGGTGATCCTAGATGCTCCTTCGGTAGATGTCACTCTAAGGAAGGGAGCTAGGGGTCAGTGGTGGCGCGAGGGATGAGCTAAGGCTTTCGAGGAGAGGGGGAGATGTTTTATAGAGTTCTTGAGGGTCCAGACATATCGGAAGGGGGCACACGACCCTAAGAAGATCGGACCCTTCCTAGGGATCTTTGAGGGTCACTGATCCTAGGAGAAGATTCGGGCGAAGAATCGAGGGGAACGGAGGTCGGAGTCAGGCTCTAGAAAATGGAGAAGAAGCTCCGGTGGGACAAGGTGCGACCTGACCCAGATGGAAGAGACACTTAATAAGGTCAACGGTCTAACGTGGATCAATAGAAATTCTAGATTTACAAACATAAAAGAAAATTGAATTAAAAATAGTAAATGAATTTAAAATAAAAATTGTATAAAATAAAAAAATGTTTATTATTTTATAAAGTATTTTTTATGATTTTTTTATGAATAATAAAATAAGTATATAAAGTATATAGTATTATATACAAGAATGATATACCTATGTATTATGTATACATATTTTTATTTTGTTATTTTTAGAGAAATTCTTTTTATTTTATATTTTATTTATTTATAAAATAAACTAAAGTATAAAAAATGATTTTTATTTTATTTTTATTAATTAATTAAAGATGTAAAATAAATAGTTAATGTATTATATACATGTGTATTTTGTACAAAGGTTTGGTCATTTTATTTTTATTTTATTCTTTTAAATTTACTTCATTTTTATATTATTTTCAGGGTTATATATAAGGGTGTAAAAAGAATGAAACAATTTTATTTTGTCAAAAAGAATTAAATAAATATTATATACAAGTATAGGTGATATGTACAATACATAGTGGACCCTTATCTCTCTCTACTTATTTTCTTTTGCGATTAGGTCAAGATTTGACCTCCTCTTAGGTGTTAGGTCACTCTGTATTTATTCTAAATACCTCCCTTTTCTTTTCCCTTTGTTCTTTTATTTTTTCAAAATAAATGCTAAATACGAGACATTAATAATGTCATGCAAAATGCTAAGTTATTGTTTATACAAGTATTTATAGGTTGTTTTGCCAAAAAGAAGAGCTAATATAAAAGAATAAGGAGTGAGAATTGTAGATTCATTAATATATGACTCCCCTATACTTAGCTTGAGCTATGTCCTCGTAGATTGAAAAGAAAAAGAGAAGACAGAATTCATACTGAGTATAGAAAAACATAATGACTAAAATAATAAATGAATAAGAAGTTGACCATCCCCCATACTTAGGATCAAATCATCCCAAGCATAGTAGTTTGTACACCAGGCACGAAGGGTCACGGGTGGGAATAAATGGATCACAACTCGGTCTATCTCCTCCTATTCTTAGTGTGAGATATCCCTATTTATAGTAGAGCAAATCAACAAGAGAGGATATAGTGGAGGTGATCAAAGAATGAAAGAACATGGGGTGCACGCCCCCTATACTTAGGACAAAGTACACCCTAAGTATAGAAAACGGACAAAAAGGGGTGACACCACTCTCGTAGAAAAAGAAGAATGAAAATGAAAAGAAGAAAAGATATATGTCGATAGATGAAAAGATCACAGAGAATGTACTCAGAACTCCCCCTATACTTAGGGTAAAAGATCCCTAAATATAAGCAATGACAGGAGTGATGAAATAGAACGGAGAATGGAGAACATGGGGTGTACCCCCTATACTTAAGACAAGGTACATCCTAAGCATAGACACACAAATGTGGCGAAAGATATGGGGTACACATGACACACGGGAGAAAGAAGGAATGTATGACAACACACATATATACAACAAGTAAGAATGGTGAAGTATAGGACGGTATCTGATACACGAATATAGTACTCTCATCATCGCCTCCCTATGAAAGCGGTGACGCAGTCAGACAGAGAAAGACACGTGGGTATAAAATCAAGTGGTGTTAGATTCCGGGGAAAATAGATCGAAAACTAAACTAGAAACCGGTAGCATGAAGTAGAACGTTAGCTCATAAAGAAGGAATGATAGATCAAAGCTGATACCTAAAGCCATGGAGGAAGAATGAGCAGTGTAGAATCCTCCAGGTCAATCATGGTCTCAAAAAGGTATAAGAAGTGAAGAACATGAGACTCTCAATGTAGCATGATATCCGATGGTCATAAGGTCAGAAGTCTCAGGAACACACCGAACACCAGAAGACATGTCTCAACCCTGCGAGGGTCCTCAAGGTGAGAAGACTTAGATGAGTCTAAGATAGCATAATAATCAGAAGACTCGGCTCCATGCTCCAACAAATTGGAGACACAAACAGATAGACAACTGAGTACATAAAAATGATGTATCCTCCCATAGATAACCCTCGGGTAGTGATACATACTAGTCAATAAATAATTAGACAGAGCTCACTCTTGTGAGGGTCATCAAAGTGAGTGGACTAAAAGGAGTCAGATCCATCCGACGGATCTTCAGAAGCAGTCTCAGTAAGCGACAGACCATCTACCAGCAGAAGAGACCAACAGATGAAGAAAATGTGACAACATCGCGCAGATAATCCTCGGGGAGCATACTACCAACTATGCATGAAATAATCAAAGGAAGATGTCTCATCCTTGTTAGGACCGTCAAGGAGAGTGGACTAAAAGGAGTCCAGAGAAATCGATCCCATGATCCTACATGTCGAATGTACATCAAGGCAGTGAGACTGAAGTACATATCTGACAACTTGGTTCTGTGCCCCACCAAATCGAAGACACAATCTGCAAATGGAACCGAGAGTAAAGAGCGAATTGCATTCTCCCGCGGATAATTCTCGGGAGGTAATGCAAACCAGGTCAATCAAATCATGGGAATGCCTCAGGTCCTCAAAACTTGACAATCAATCCTCACTCGAAGGGCATAAGATCATGTTAGGGTTAAGAGACGATCAGGTCAATCACAATATTGTCCCTCAAGTCAATCAAATTAACTGAGATGGCTCAAGATGTAAGCAAGATTCCTCTAAGTGCTACAGGTGGATGAAATAATTAGGAAATGGAGGATGGATCAATCAAAGAGATGAGTGAAGTCAAGTGGGTTCCCGGACACCATCGCGCTGAAGTACATATAGAGATAATACATCAATCCTCTAAATCAAGACAGGAGGAACCACAGAGTAAATCGTCTAATCAGTACTCATGAAATCATCATCAAATCATCGAAAGTCATCACATCCTCAATTCGGTGTGTGAGATAAAAATCCCCAAACAATGAATCACACATGTGCTCGTGCAAATATCAAAATCCTCAATAATATCTATGTACATATTGGAGTGAGATCTACAAAAAGGAGCACTCCAATCTCAGTGTCCTGAAACGTTCCCAACTTACTCAAATAATCAATGTAATCCGAAAACCTCTATGTGGGCCCTATCTACAAGCGCAGTAATCCCGGGTAGAAAAAGGGATAATACGGAGGGACGAGGAGGGTGGGAGGGATCAAAGTGGACATATACAAAATTTTGGATCAAGGAGAGGGTCTCCTTGAATCGGACCAGATATGGGTGATATGGGCAAGGAGAGAAGCCGCAAAATCCGACGAAGATGGTGAAGATCAAAAGCCAATAACACGATTCAGACGCAAATGAGGAAATATCTAAAAAAGAAAGGTAGAGAGACTTAATGATAAAAAATGTTGACTAACACTGATGGGTCCAGCAACTCAAAGAGGGATGAAAATGCAGATGAACTCAAAATCACAATAAATGTACAAAGCAAACCCCCAATCCATCTACTCAACACAGTAAAAACCGAGATGTTGGTCTTTTATCTTTTCATCATTTAGAGTTAGGTGATTCTCAAGAAGTTGTACAAATCGAAGATAGGCCTGGGATTTGGGCACCATTCCTTAGCATGTACGAAGAAATAAAATGCTCAAACAAGCAGGGGGCTTCTCTCCCCAAAGCAATCAATCCATTACATCTTACTTTTAAGATCCAAAAGAGTCAGCAGTCCCAATTTTATTTAGGTTATTTTTCAATGCACGTGTCTAACATTGTTTTCAATTCTTTTTAGCATCCCAAGTGAGCAAAATCAGAGGGAGAAGGTCGGAAATGCCGTGCAAGTCAGAAATCGATGATGCATGCAAAGTCAGAAGACTTACAGTGCTTCCCAGCTTTCTCCATGCGGGATGTATAACAGAATTGAAACCTATACTACATGCAATGCAATCCGATGAAATCGCCTTAAATTAATAATCTATTATCGTGAAGCACCAAATGATAAATATCTAGAAGTGAGATCGAAAAGTCCAGTCTCTGAAGTACATCTGTGTCCGCCACACAGATCCTGCTAGTGCTGTATAGCACTTCTCTCACCGCTCAATCTCAAATCAAAATAGATCGTAACTCAAAATTTGACTACGTCCAAACGAGGCTATAGGTAAAGCAGATGTAATTAGGTTTTTGGCCTTAGTCTATCGTCCAACAAGTCCTAATGTTAGGGCTCAATCACACAAAATAAATAAAAAATCAAAAAACAAAAGAAAAGAAAAGCGATAAAAACACACGAAAAAGATGGTGAGGCCCCCATGGGAACAATCCCTTGGGCAATGGAACTCATGAAGTAGAGGTACCTATGAGAGTCCAAATTATTAATATAATGATCACTCTCTCATAATAATTACAAGATAAATAAATAAAAATAAAAAATAAATAAAAAGGACAATGTGGGGGAGCTGTCTTCAAAAATTCCTTCATGTTTTCCATTGTCGCTCTCTTCTGCCAGCTAAGTCTGAAAACTGGCTCTGCCTTGCTTGGGTGCGTAGGTCCTCCTAGGAAATCCTCCCTCGCGTGACGGTCCCTCGCAACAAAGTCAAACAAAAAGGAGTACACGACAATTTAAAATTAATATCAAATAATAATGAAAATTAGATAAATGATAATACAAATAAATAAAATAACAAGAGAGAAGAAATAAAGAACCCCAAACTATGCAGTGTTGCTCCTTGGCATTAGTGCCATTTGATGACAAACATTTTGTCTAGGTCTTGTCAATCCACAAGGTGGACCAATAGTCGTCGAAGCGACCTCAAACGAAACCTCTGATAAATCAACAATTAACCCATAATACGAATAAAGTAATAAATATCTGAAATGTGGAGTTAAAATTTATTATAACTCTACAACAGGTGTGTATAGGTATAAGCATGTGTAGAGGTAGAACTCAGGGAGCAAACGATAAAAGGGGGCAAAATAATGCGCAGAAAACTTGTCTTTCATCTCTTGTCCATTTTTATTATTTTGGGGGGTTTTTATTTTATATATTTTTTATTTTATTTTTATTTTATATTTTAAATTTTATTTTTAGTTTTCCAATTTTATATTTTCTTTTATGTTTTCAAATTTTATATTTCTTTTTCTTACAGATACAGAATATATAAGGCCATATATACGATATAGAGTAATGTACTTATAAATAATAGTAAATATAAACACAATGCAACAAATAAATTATTTATGAATTTTTATAAATTATTTTAATGTTTTTACGGTTTTTTTGGAATTTTTGCTATTTTTATGAATTTTCAAAGTCCAAAATATCCCAAAACAGGGAGTTAATAAATACCCTAAATTGATTTGAATTTTACAAAGAGTAAATAAGGTCCAAAATTATCCAAAACAATTTTAATATATAAACATTTTCATAAAGAAAATTAAAAATAGGAAAATAAATTTTTGGATTTTTTTTATGATTTTTTAGATTTTTATGAAGGATTTTGGGTATTTCTAATTTTTAAGCTTTTTCTTTTTCCATTTTTGGTGATTTTTGGTATGGAATTAAAATAGGACAAAACAGTCATTATATTTTTTTTTGAAATTTTTAAGACATTTTTATATTTTTAGTATTTTCTAAGATAAATAATACAAAAATAAGCTCCTTTTGATTTTTAATAAAAAGACCAAAAATGCAAAATAAATTCATGGTATGAAAGAACATGCTACCGAGATTCTAACCCTATTTTTGCATAATTTTAGGAGCTAGGGTGCTATTTTTAATAAAAGAAATCCAAGCACCAAAATTCATATACTATTAGGACATAATTGCAAATAAAATGAACTTCAGGGGCTAAAGTACAATTTTTCCAAAACAAAAATACAATGCAAATAACATTTTTTATTGGATTAAAAATAAATACATAAAGTACTAGGGGTATACACGCAATTTTCCCTGCTCACATGCGATGCGACGTGAGCTGAGATTAGCTGGACCAAAATGCAATTAAGATAAATACGAGATCCTCTATGCAAAATTTACAAATTTCATTACAATTTACATTTTATTTACAACATTAAAAATTAAATACATAAAAAGGAGGGATGAAATGCGCAATTTACCCCTAAAGAGGTGCATGTCAATGACTGGATCTGGTTTACTTGCCACATGTCACTCTCTCGTCGCACGATGATGCTTTGTTGATGACGGTCCAGATTAGATCTTCGATGGGCGAACAACCATTTGAGAGCGTGTTCAATCCAACGACGGCTGCAACATCCGGTGCAGTTGATCTGATCGGACGACAAAAAGGGGCTCAAGAAGAACTGAGCAAGAACTCACCGGAGGCGAGTTTCGATCATCTCCCCTGAGTGGTTACGGTCACCTGGACAGCTCGGACAAGAAGAAAAATGAGGCTTGGGCCTCCCCGCACAAGACGGCTGCTCCAGATGGTACGTCGGAGCTCAGTTGGAAGCAAGCGAGCTCGGGGAAAAGTGGAGCTCTAGGTACCTTGGACTTCAACAAAAATTGACCATTGAGGGTCCTTTGGCTCTCCAGACGTGCAAAGCAAATGCACACATGCATAAAGAAGGTCTGGGGGACCTTATTGGGTTATTAGGAGTAGAAGGTGGGTCGTGGCAGAGGCAGCTCCGGCAGGAGGTGGAGGTGGTGCCCATGTACAGATCTGATGAGGTTTGGTTGAACGGAAGGTGGCTGGGTGAAGGGGAGTGAAGGGGAAAGGAAGGGGAGTGGTAGGATGGTCGGAGACACGACGTGATACAGTGGAACACGACCGGAGCTCGAGAGCTCCGACGAGGGCAGTCTTCTCAACCTTTGGTGATTAACTTGCTAAAATAAAAAATTAAAAATGCATAATTATACCTAAGACTAATTCTAACCTAAACAAATCAAAATGGCATGACTCCTACTAGGCTAGAGACCAGGGAGTAGAGGTGGCCGGAGTTGGGCAGCCTTGGCTGCACCTTCCTCCTCCGCGAGCCTTCCAACCTCAGGGGACTCCCCCTGTCACGAGGATACGCTCTTTGGCTGAGATTAGGGACTCGAAAGATGAACAAAATTGAAGGAGGAAGAAGGTGGAGTTATTTATAAACATTACAGGGCACCCTTATTCAAGGACAGATTGGCGAAGCTCGAGACTATGTACAAGGAATCAAAGTGCCTAGTGTGAATCACAGATTTTTACATGAGCTTAATTGTTGACGGGCTCGAGGGTAATGGAGCAGTGGAGCGGCAAGAAGAAAATCATTAAAGCGAGGTGCTCGATGTTCTGATCAAAGTCAAAAGAATGAATAGGGAGCTGACCGGGTGTCAACATTCCCTAGAAGCGGATTGATCCACATCAGCGCTAAAAGACAGAATAGTGTGTTTTATTCTAAACTATTTAATTAATTATGTAAATGATTTTCTTAATTTTTTATTATAGAATAAAAAAAATTAATATTTTATGTAGTATTTTAATATGATTTTTGTTTATTTTTTTGATGTTATTTATTCTGAGTTTATTTTTAAGTGTATATTTATTGGTATATTCATATGTATTTTGGCTTATTTTTATTTTTATTATGTATATTTTATTTTTTTTTATTTTATACTTTTATTTTATATATTTATAAATTATTCTTATGTATATAAATATATTTTTATTATATTTTTGTGATATTATTGGTTCACTTAAATAAATAGGGTATATATTATATAGGTATACTTACAAGTATTTCTTCTATGATTTATATACATTATTTTATTTTAATGTATTTTTATTGGGTTTTACTTTTCTCTTTGTATTTTTATATAATATAAATAATATTTACATGAATATAAAAATAATACAGAATAAAAAGAATAAGGGTTCACCATTATTTATGTACAAGTAATAACATAGTTATTTTGCCTATGTATTTTACATAGACTTGTTTTTATTTTGCGTTTTCTTTATTGTTTTATTCTAGTTTTAATGTGTACATGTTCTAAACAATATTTACATATTATAAAAATATAAAGTTATAAATATAATAAAGAGTAAATAAATTAAATATTTTAATTGGGTATAATGTACAATGAGGGTCTAAAACATAACTTTCACACCTTAACTCCAAAAATTATGAAACCACCTCAATTAAATAGCCTATTAAAAGTTATATACAATTATAGTGATTTTGATACATTTTGAGTTTTTATTTGGAAGATATGGATACATGAAGTTGGAATTTGGGTTTATATTTTGTGTATTAAAAGTACAATGTGTATTATTTTGTACAAACTCAATTTTGTATGTGTATTTACATTATTATCTACAACTTTTAGGTTCAAAGTTTCTTTATTTGATGTATTATATAATAAAGAATAGAATATGTGTTAAAAATGATTTATTAAATGAATAAAAGAATTGGGTTTTTATTGTATTTTTGGCCCTTATCAACCCCTACGTTATTCCTTATCGACCATCTCAATTCTTGACTTGGTCTCAAGGTTTAGGGTTATAAAATATCTCTAATGTTTTATTCTTTTTCTTTTCTTTTCTTTATTATATAATTTTTGGCATTAACAACAATAATATTTACACAATAAACGTAATAAATGATGAATGCTATTTTGTACAAATTAATGCGCTTTACATGCATTAGGTAGTGTTATTAATGCCAAAATGATAGAATAATGGTGATGAAATGGATATTCATTAGTAAAATATACACTACAGAGTTGATTTTATTGGATTTGGAATTAGTATAAAATAGATAAAAATAGTTGATTTTAGCTAATATACATGTGAATATTTTCAAGTGAACTTGACTTCTTATTTAGTGCAAATATGATTGCTAAAATGCGAACAATAATTCTAGATGCATGAATGCGAATTGTGCATACTAAATGGAAGTATGCAACTAATTGCTCAGAAACGAATCTCTATTCTCAATTTTTAGAGTGATGAATCATATATTCTTTTGAGGAACCGCTACGTGAGGGAGGCCTTTCTAGGAAGACTGGTGCACCCAAGCAAGGTGGAGCCAGCTTTCAGACTTAGCTAGCCAGAGAGAGCGGCAAGGGCAGATGGAGGGAATTTATGAAGACAGACTCTTTCTATATTTTATTTATTTTTATCTGCATTATTATGTATATTCATGTGAGAGAGTGACATTTAGTTGTAATAATTCGGACACTCCTAAACACTGCTACTTCACGAGGTCTAGTGCTCGAGGGATTGTTATCTTGGAGGCCTTGTCAGATTTTGTCGTGTTTTCACCACTTTCTTTTTTACTTTTCGCTTTTAATTTTTCATTTTGTGTGAATGATCCCTAGCTTAGGATTTGCTTGCTCGATAGATTATGGTCCAAAGACTTAATATACTTGCATGTACCTATAGCTTCACTTTTGGACTTAGTTAAATCGTAATTGTTAATTATTCGGATTTGAGACCCCGTGCCACGAGAGGCCGCATACAGCGCGTGTAGGACCCGTTGTGGCGAGCTTCGAGTGGCATAGAAGACCAGACCTTGGTCTCATTTCTAAATAGTTAACATCTGGTGGTTCACGATAATAGCAATTACTATTTTAGGGTGATTTCATCGGTATGCATTTCATGTGGTGTAGCTTTCAATTTTGTTATGCATGCCGCATCGAGAGAGCTGGGAAGCACTGTAAGTCTTCTGACTTTGCATGCATTATCGATTTCCAACTTGCTTGGCTTTCGTGCTTCTCCCTCTAATTTTGATCACCTAGGATGATAATGGAATTGGTAACTCCTTAGGCCCGTGCATTGAAAAATACCAAAAAAAGTGATAACCAAAATAAAATTGGGACTACTAACTCTACTGGACCTTTGAAAAATAAATGTAATGGATTCATTACTTTGGGGAGAGAAACCCCCTCATTGTATATGCATTTTATTCTTACATACACACTAAGGATTAGTGCCCCAACTCCAGGTCTATCTCCGTGTTTGTACAACTTTTTGATGATCACCTAACTCTAAAATGGAAATGATAAAAGACAAACATCTCGGTCTTCACTGTGTTGAGTAGGTGAACAGGGGGTTTGCTTTGTACTTTGATTGTGATTTTGAGTCCATCTACGTTTCATCTCTCTTGGAGTTTTCAGTCATGTAATGTATGTGTCATTTTGATCATCGAGTCCCTCTCCCTCACTTGTTTTATATGTCCTCATTTGCATATGTGTCGTGATATCGGGTCTTGATCTTCACCGTCTTCACCATATTTTGCAGCTTTCTATTCACCCTTATCACCCTACCTCTGGTCCGATTCCAGGAGACCCTCTCCTTGAACCGCAATTTTGTCCAAGTCCTCTTTTATCTTGCCCACCCTCCTCGTTACCTTCATATCATCTATTCATTCACCAGGGATTGATGTGCTCTTAGATAAGGCACACATCGAGGTTTATGGATTACATTGATTATTACAGTAAGCCGAGCTAGCTTGAGGAGGCTGAGATTGGTGTGCTACTTTTGGTGGATATGATTTCGAATTTGTGCATAGTGACTATTGAGGATTCTGACGTTTGCACTATCACATGTGTGATTTTTATTGAAGATTATTTGATCTCACACATCGGATTGAGGATGTGATTGATTCCCAATGACTTGATGATGATTCCACGAGCTGTGACTATTTGATCTTTTCTGTGGTTCTGCCCGTCTTGATTCAGAGCTTTGAGGTACTATCTCGATATGTGCTTCAGAGTGATGATGCCCGAACCCACATGATTTCACTTATCTTGACTAATCCATCCTCTATCTCCTGACTCTGCCATCCACCTTTGGCACTTAGAGGATTTCCTTCTACATATGGATCCATCTCAGCTGATGCGATTGACTTGATGGACTGATTGTCTTTTATCCCTCCCATGATCTTATGCCCTCTTATAGGTGATTGATTGAATATTTTGAGGATCTGAGACTTGATGCCAGCATTCCCATGAACATTACTGCTTAGTTTGCATGCTACTACATGAGGACTATCTGCGGGAGAATGCAACATTTTCTTTACAATCGGTCTCACCCACTGCTTGTGCGACCATCTTGTTGGAGCACGAAACCGAGTTGTCAGATATATGCTATCGATCTCACTGTCTTATTGTGCATCCAATCTATTAGAGCATGAGATCTATTTGTATGGACTCCTTTGAGTCTTCTCTCCTTGACGATCCTCATAAGGATGAGTCACGTCTTTCTGATTATTCTCTGACTAGATCATAGTACTCCTCGAGGGTTATCTACAGGAGACTATGTCATTTTCTAGAGCCTTCGGTCTCTTCTGATTGATAGTCAATCTGTCATCTACCAGGACTAATCTGTCTGACTCCGTTGAGTCTTCTCACCTTGAGGACCCTCACAAGGATGAGATTTGCTCCAATATTCACGATTTAGTTTGCATTACTCCCCGATGACTATCTACGGGAGGATACAACATATTCTTTATGCTCGGTTCCACTTGTTGATTGTGTCTCCGATCTGGCAGAGAATGGAATTGAGTCGTTTGACCATTATGAGATATTTGTCTCCATCGATTCCACTCTCCCAAATGCTTGTCGCAAGGATGAGCCAACTTCCTCTTATTATTCCTTGCTTAGTTGGAAACATGCTCTGTGAGGGTTATCTGCAGGACACTACCGCACTTTCTAGATTCTTCAGTCTCTTCTGCTTCCCTCGCAAGGGTGAGCTCTGTTCTAATTATTCATTGATTAGTATGTATCACTCCTCGAGGGTTATCTGCAGGAGGATACATCATTTTGTAGGTACTCGACTTCGCTTTTATTGTCTCCGATCTGTTGGGCATGAAGCCAAGACGTCAGATTTGTGCACATAGTCTCCTCTCTGGTGGTGTCTCCAAACTGTTGGAACACAAAACCGAGTCTTCTATTATTGGAGATATCTGACTCATCTAAGTCTGCTCACCTTACGCGCCTCGCAAGGTTGACCTTTGTCTGATGGTGTTCGGTGTATCCCAGATTATCCTACCTTATGACCACAGGATATAAGGTTGTCTCCTATTCTTCACCTTTCATACCTTTCTGAGACCATGATTGACTTGGAGGAATCAGCATTGTTCCTTCTTCCTCCATGTCATACGGTATTGGCCCCGATTTCTCATTCCTTTCCATATGAGCCAATATCCTGCCTTCTGCTACCAGATCCTAGCTTAGTTGACGATCTCTTTTTCCCCGGTAGCTGACACCCACTTGATCATGTATCTGGTGTACTTGTTATATATACATGTTTTTTCTTCCATTCCTTCTTTCTCTCATATGACATGTGTACCCATGTCATTTGCCATATCCATGTGCCTATACTAAGGATGTATCTTGTCATAAGTATAGGGGGCACACACCCCGTGTTGTTCTTTTTTTGGGTTGTTTCATCACTTTTGTTGTTACTTATACTTAGGGATATCTCAATGTAAGTATAGGGGGAGTGATGTGAATATTCTATTATATCTTTTCTTCTTTCTTCATGTATTTTCTACTTTTCTTCTTTTTTCCTTTTCATTTCTCTTTTTATACCAAAGAAGTGTCGCCCCTTTTTGTCATGCTTCTATACTAAGACGTATTTTCTCCTAGTTATAGGGGGTATACACCCCGAATTCTTTTGATCCCCTCTACTGTCTCCTCTCCTGTTGATTTTCTCTACTGAACTTAGGGATATCTCGCCCTAAGTATTGGGGGACAAAAGTCTGAGTACGATCTGTTTACTCCCATCCTTGACCCTCCCTGCCTTGTGTACAATCCTCTATACTTAGGATTATTTGCTCCTAATTATAGGGGGGACGGTCAACTTCCTATTCATTTATTTCTTCATTCTTTAATTTTTTATTTAGTCACTGTAGTATAGGCTTTTGTATACTTATGAGTTATGTCTTCTCTATTTATTTTAGATCTATGAGGATATAGCTTAAGCTAAGTATAGGGAGATCGCATATACTCTGTATGTACTTTAGCCATAACTCGTACTTTCGTATTTTTAATAACACGGCTAAAATACTATACATATACAATTCATTAAAGGAATTAATAATAAAATGATGCATATTATTCCTCAAATTCTTTTTATATATACTGGTTAATAAATCAGGTTAAAAATATTTTTACAAAATATTTCGACCCATTTGGAAAACTTTTTGTAAAATGTTTTCAACCTTTGTAAAAATGTTCTGATTTGTAAAATGTCTTTGTGTGAAATAAATTGTTTTGAAAACCTATTTGCAAATGATGTTGAAAATGATTGCTAAAATATTTTGAAAAATCTATATATAATGCTTGGAAAATCTTTGCAAAATGGCTTTCAAATGTTTATAAATATTTGAAAAAAATACTTTGTACTACAGTTTGCAAAATTGTTTTCAAATAAGTTTGAAGAATATATGAATCATTAAATTTAAAATAAAAATTATATAAATAAAAATTATCTTTCTCAATTGTATATACAACCAATTACAATAAGTATTCTTCAACCTGTAAATTCTTTAAACTTTTAATTCTTGTAAATAAATAAAAAGAGGCATGCTTGTGTAAGTAGTTGTACATATTTTATATTGTTGTGCCAAAAATCTTCTTATTTGCAAAATCTTTTGCAATACATATTTTATAAAAAGAGGCACGCTTGTGTAAAAAATTACATCATATTTCTACATTGTACATAGCATCTGCATAGATTTCACATTCTTTTCGGGTTGAGTTTGAATAATTGAACTAGTCTGAGTAAAGTCGTAGATTGGACTTGGTTGGACCTTACTACATTTAACTTCACTGGAACCTTATGGGAACTAGATTTAAGGTACTTTAGGTCTATTCAGACTTAATTCTTTGATACTCAAGGCTGGGTTCAAGACACCTCAACTAGTTACCTAGAACATTTCGAGATGCACGCATGATTCTTGTCGGTTGTGACCTAACTTGGACCCTTGCATCTTTCATTTTGCTCAACTCAGTTGGAGTGATGAGGGAAATGGAATTGCCGGTTTGATACGCACATGAGTGGAAACATTCATCCTCGTCTAGGGAGGGAAGTGCAGCCCAACCCAATCCAGTGGCCATGAGGTCTAATGACAAGAGAGTATGGGTCGTAATAATGCTTCAAAAGAGGGATATTCTTCTGGCTCAAGAGGAAAAACTCCATATGTAAATGCTGTTGTATATAGTATTAAAAAAACTCCAAAAAAGTGGATAGACCTGATTGAAAATAAAATATCTGTCGGATTGTATATATTTGTATAGTCACTAAGAAAGCTTGAGCTTCAAAGTTGTGTCATGTGAGCATACAGCTGGATGACTTGGCTACACTGGTCATGCATCCCAGGATAGGTAGCTACACTAGATACCGTCTATTCTTCTCTTCACCTCCTCCTCTTGAGCTTGTTGTCACTTGAACTTAGAAGGGAGTACCCCGCTCCTCGAGGAAAGAGTTGCAGGATTGGGGAATCATTAGGTTGTCACTCTAGAGAAGTCGGTTCTATTGTCATTTCAGTTGGGGAGAGACACTATCACTTACATTGTACAAGTCAGCTTCATAGTCATTAGGGTTTTTATATGATGTAGGCTAGTTCTGGTATGGCTATTGAGGTGGCTTAAACCGAGTTCTGTAACTCTCGAAGGCTGTTGTGTTTTAAATTTGGTTCCCGACCAGGTTCCACACACACTCTCATACCAAGGTCTGACCTGAGCTCCAAACTTTAATTTTTATGAATACAAGTTTGATAATTCAAATCAATTCTATTTATTCATTCTTTTTCTTGTCTTATTTATTATTATTGTACTTATTGCATAAGTGTTTGCTAGGGACTAGAAAAGGCAAGTACAAGGAGCTAATGAATATCCATTTCATCACCTTTATTCTATCATTTTGGCCTTAAAAACCCTAGCTAATGTATGTAAATAGCATTAGTTTGTACAAAATAGCGATGATTATTTATTGCATTTATTGTGTAAATAATATTATTTTTAATGCCAAAATTATAGAGTAAAGAGAAGAAAATAAAAGGAATAAAATACCAAAGGTATTTTATGACCCTAAACCCTGAGACCAAGTCAAGAATTGAGTTGGTTGACAAGGAATAAAGTAGGAAGCGATAAGGGCCAAAAATACAATAAAAATCACATTTATTTATTCATCAATGATTCAGTTTTGACATACATTTTATTCTTTATTATTTATACATCAAATAAAAATACTTTCCCCATGAAAGTCATATGTAATAATGTAAATAAAAATACAAAATTGAGTTTATACAAAAATAATACACAATGTTCATTTTATACACAAAATAAAAAAGCCAAAATCTCAACTTCACATACCCATGTCTTCCAAATAAAAACTCAAAATGTATCAAAATCACTTCTAATTATATTTAACTTTAATAAGCTATTTAATAAAGGTGGTTTTATATGTTTCGGAGTTTATGTGTGAAAAAGTTAGGTTTTGGACCCTCATTGTACAATATAATCTAATAAAATATTCATTTTATTTATTCTTTAATATTTTTATAATTTTATATTTTTTAAATTTTGTAAATATTTTTTATAATATATATATATATACATATTAAAATTAGAAAAAAAACATAAAACCATTAAAGTAAAATAAGCATATAAAATACACAGGTAAAATACCTATGATTATCAATGTATATAAATAAAATTCGATCTTATTCTTTTATTCTTTACTCTCTTATATTTTTATATTGTTATTAATATTATTTATAGTTTATTAAACACGAAATAAAAACAAAGAAAATATATTAAAACAAAATAATGTACAAAATACATAGATAAATATACAATAAATATACCTATACAATTTATACTCCTATTTATTTAAAGATACAAATAATATAATAAAAATATAATAAAAATATATCTCTGCACACAAAAATAAGTTATAAATAAAGAAAATATGGAAATAAAATAATAAAATAAAAATTTACAAAATAAAAAAAAATATCGAAAACATTGATGAACATACCTACAAATATACCTTTAATATTAACCAATAATAAATAACCTCAAGAAATAAATAAAAATCATAATAAAATACTACATAAAATAATAAACATTTTTTTATTTTATCCAAAAAAATAATAATAAAATCATTTACTATTTTTAATAATTAATTTCGAATAAATATATTGTTTTGTCTCTTAGCGGTCGACGTGGCCGATCCGGGCCCAGGTTTTGTTGACCATCGGTCAACACCCCCTGGCGCCTCTGACCCACATCAAAGTTATCTTTTCCCCTAATTTCTTCCATTTTCTCTGCTCGATCCATCGATAAAAATCCCTCGAGCCCTCCATCAATTTTATTATGAATATCCTCTGATTCACGCCGACTTCTTAGATTGTGTGTACATAACTTGGATTTCTCCCCATTAGTCGGTCAATAAGGGTGCCATACATGTTTATAAATAACACCTCCAACCTTCCTCCTTAATTTTGGTCATCTTTTGAACCCTAAAACCCGTGGCCTCGGCCAAGCATGCATCCTCGTGATAGGGGGAGGTCCCTTGAGGTCCACAACGGTTGGAGGACGAAGGAGGTGCACTCAAGGCTGCTCCCTTCCCTCCTTGGCGGGTATGAGCCATGCTTTCTTATTTTTCTAGGTATCTTAGATCTTAGGGTTTTGTTTATGGGTTTATTTTGCATTTTAGTCGTTAGTAGTAGCCTAATCATTATCGTCATAGTTCGTTGAAGCTAGCCTCTGGTGAACCCCATTCCCCTGTTCCCGACCAGCTTCACGATGTGCCACCACCTCCAGACTCTTTCCCTTTTGCTTTTGTATGCCTTGATGCCTACCATCCAACCTGCTCCCTCCTGGAGCAAGATCTCGACCTCCAACTCCTCCGCCTTGGCGGAGTTGCCGCCACCTCGTTCCCCCTCCCCCCACTTCCATTCTTTTCTAATCGAGTTGAGGTAGTTTTCCCTTGACCCGGAGTTGCTTCTTGTGCAGGTTGGAACCTTCATGAGAAGCTAGAACATTTTTTTGGATGTCCGCTTGAGGTTCCTGGAGCGCCATAGCTCCGCCGACCTCGGGCTACTCCTCCAGCAATCATTGGCGCATTTTGAAGCATCCAGATGCTAGACAACACATGCAGGAAGAGGTTGGGCCTCCTTGGAACATCACAGCATGACAGAGGAGGGAGCTTTATCCGGATGAAGCTCGCCTCGCTAGAGCTTCCTCCCATTTCTTACTCATACTCCCTATGTCGTCGGATCAGGAACGAGCGCCCAGATAGCATCAGGTTCGTTGGATAGAGTTCCATCTTCCCCAGTGATCTAATCCGGGTCATTCATCGCTGAAGCGTCATCGTATTCCCTTGTGCTGCCACATGGATTAGTGAAGAAAGGGGAGCCGTTGGATCCGCGCGTATATGGGGTAAATTGCACCTTCGCCCCGCTTACTTTTTGTATTTATTTATAACCCTGTAAATAAAATGTAAAGCTTAAATAAAATGGATATTTCGAGTGTAGGCCCCTGCACTTATGTATAATTGCTTTTTGGTCCTGTCCATCTCAGCTTGTGTGCGGTCCCACTTGAGATGGGAAATTTGCAAGGAACCCCTTGTGACTTTTTGTTTTTATTTTTACTCCAATAAAATTTTATATACGTTGTATATTTTTGGGAAAATTGCACTTGAGCCCCCAGACTTTTTGTATTTATTTTTAGTCCAATAAAATTTTCTATATATGTTGTATATTTTTGGGAAAAATACGTTGTACATTTTATTTGCAACTATGCCCTTGCTAGTTTATGAAATTTGGTGCTTGGATTTAATTTATTAAAAATAACACCCTTGCTCATATAACCATGATAAAATAGGGTTAGATGCCTGGTAGCATGTACGTTCACATCATATGTTTATTTTGCATTTTTGATCATCTTAACCATTTATTAAAAAATAAAAAGGAGCCCATTTTTATTCTGTATAGCTTATAAAATACCAAAAAAAGAAAACATGTTGAAAAATTCCAAAAAAATATGTTGTTTTTTATCATATTTTAACTCCAGACCAAAAATCATTAAAAATGGAAAAAGAAAACTCTTAACAATCAAAAAACCCAAAAACATTATAAAAATCTAAAAATTCCTTAAAAATTCCAAAAATACATTCTTATATTTTATAATTTTCTTTATATAATTATCTATCTATTAAACTGATTTGCATAATTTTGTACTTAATATGCTATTTTTAATATCCAATTCAATTTCAGATTATTTATTTAATTCTTGATTTGAGATATTTTTTACTTTAAAATTCCATAAAAATTAGCAAAAAAACATTATAAAACTATGTATAACCTAAAAATAATGTACTTTCTGTATTTTATTTATTTTTGTTAGTATTAAATATATATTATCCTATATGGCATATATAGCCTTATATGTATTATATATCTTTAATAAAACAAAAGGAAATATAAAAATATAAAATATAAAAATAAATTTAAAAATAAATATCAAAAAATAATATAAAAAATATAAAATAAAAAACCCACAAAACGGATAAACCTATAAAGAAAAAGAATATTTTTACACATAAATTCGCACAATCTACCATTTGCTCCCTGAGTTCGACCTCTAAACATGCTTACATCTATACACATTTGTTGTAGAGTTATAATAAATTTTAACTCTACATTTTTTATATTCATTGCTTGATTTATATTGCGGGTTAATTTTTGATCGACTAAGGTTTTGTCTGAGGTCGCTTCAATGACTATCGGCCCCCTTGTGGAATGAAAAGACCTCGCCAAAATCTCTGTCATTAGCGAGGTATCAACAAGGTCAAGGAAGAACAATAAAGAAATATCATGAAGATATCGTTTATCCTCAAGCGGTGTATCAATCGGGGAAATATCAAGAATAGTGGGGGGTACTCAATTCTATTAGTTCTAGGCCCAAGTCAGGAGAGTTAACTCGAAGTCACCAATCAGAACGCTCCCATTGGTCTAGAAGGCCCACTAGAAGACAAAATCGATTGGAAAAGAGAAATAAATTAAAATAAAATAATAAATGAAATAAATTAATAAAAGTTTTAAAATAAAGAATGTTTACTATTTTATATAGTATTTTAATAATATTTTTATTTATTTTTATGATTTAATTTATTATAAGTTACTATTTAGGGTTTTATTTATAGGTATATTTATCTATGATTTGTATGTTTTATTTTTATTTTTTATTTTTGTTTGATCATTTTATTATCATATTTTATAATTTATAACTTATTTATATACACTTGAATAAATTTTTATTATATTTTTCTGATATAATTTGTATACTTAAATAAATAACGGTATTACTTATATAGGTATAAGTATTGTATATGCATCTATGTATTTCTGTATATTATTTTATTTTTTTGTTTTCTTATAGTTCAACTCTATTTTAAATATGTACATATACTATAAATAATATTTACAAAATTATAAAAATATAAATTTATAAAAATAATAAGGAATAAATAAAATGAATATTTTATCCATGTATATTATACATAGGGGTCCAAAACGTAACTTCTACTTCTTAACACTAAATTAAATGAAACTGTCGTCATTAAATAGCTTATTAAAAGTTATATACAATTAAATTCTATTTTAGTACATTTTGAGTTCATATGGAAAAGATATGTTTCTGGGAAATTTGGGTTTGACTTTTTATTTAGCACATAAAATGTACATTGTATATTTTTTGTATTGAATCAATTTTCTATTTCTATATATATCTTATCTACAAATTTTTTATACAAATTTTTTTTGTTTGAGTTATAAATGATAAAGAATAAAATAGGTCAAAATGAATTATAAATGAATAAATTAATGGAATTTTATTGTTGTTTTTGACACTTTTCTCCCCCTACTTTATTCCTTGTCGACCTAGTCATCAAGATGCCTAGTCTCGGGGTTTGGGGTCAGAAATACCTTTGATATTTTATGTTGGACATGCGAGCCCACTGCGAGCCATTATGCAATAAATGTTATTGCAGATATCATTCCCTGATCTGAATTGAAGAATAAATAATTTTCATAATAGGTCCCTTAGTACAATTAGGGTTATGTACCATAGCCATCTTGATGATCATACAGCTGTTGATTCAAATATTTAATCATAGAGGCTGGTGCTTGGATGAACATCTAATGAGTTAGATTGAGTACTCATCAAGCACCAACAAATGATTGTTAAGAGATGATCTCCAATCTGAGTAGGAGATGGCAATCCTTTCTCAGTTAGGCTGATATATGACCGACCACTTGATGTAGGTCCTCTGCATAGGAATAGAGATTCGGAGGTGTCAGATTAGTTAGGTCAAAGAGTTGACCTAATGAGATCGAGATAACCAAAGTCCTATATCGTATGCTTTCATGATACAGTCACGCATCCTCTGATCGGAGACAGATGTGTTACTATATGTCTAAGTATGTACATTTGGCAGACCAATAGGTTGATGACCTAATCAAGGTCTATACACCGGCGCACTGGTGTGCATATAAGGGCATATGAGTAATATGATCTCTCAAAGGGATCATACAGGTTCATTACAGAACCGGAAGACATGAGCTCACTCATTAGATATTGGGAAGATCAAATTCCGTGCGCAGGTCGTCTCGCTTCGGAAGCTTGACTGAATTTGTAGGTTTGATATATACTTTTGGAAAGTATATGATCAAGACCTAGGTATGATATATGCTTTTGGAAAGTATATGATCGAAACCAACTCCCAATGATCAAAATGAGAAACTTAGTGATAAATCCCTGAAGTAGACAGTGTAAAATTGATATTATACATCGGGATTGTTCTGAGTCTTCCAATATGAAGGATGTACAGGTATTGGGAATATCTGAGGGTGATGTGATCATGAACGATTGTATAACAATGACACTTCCATTCCTAGGTAGTGATGAAATGGGTCTGGATTTTAGTAACTCCTCTCAGTAGAGAAGTAATCTGATCTTTATCCAAATGTTGGACATTGATCTGAATGTGATTCAGATGCAATGAGAAGATTAGATTTGCGGTCTTGATTTAATCAAGCAACTATGGGAGGCCCGAGATCTGGATTTGAGATGTAATCTCAAATATCCAAGTCACTATACGTGGAACAATACAATCACCCTGTCCTTATCTCCAAGTATTCGCGGAGAAAGCGCATTATCCTTGAAAGAGTTCGGGATAATTCCATTGTTGATATATGTATCCAAGCATTGAGTAAATTGGTAATTAAATGTGCTTTAATTATCATGATTAATATGAATTTGATTCATATTATAAAGAGAGTTATCATAGATAATTAAATGTAACTTGATTATCGAAGATATGAATAATATGAATGTGATTCATATTATTTGAAAACAAGAGAATAGAGATCTAAGATGATTAAATGTGATTTAATTATCATGGATATGAATAATATGGATAGCAGTATCCATATTAGTCATATATATTATAAATGTGATATATATAAGAGAGAGCTATTTGTAACTCACATTTGTTAATTAAATGTTAATATGAATTGGATTCACATTGGACATGGAATTGAAAATGTAATTTACATTTTATTTTGGGTTGTGATTATGATTCACAAATTTTTCAATGGCAAGATTGCAATGTCTACAAAATAACTGTGAATTATTTTTGTAGAGTAATTTGCAACAAAAGTTGTTGCATAATCTTGGAGATTACAATACAGAGATGAGAGCCACCTTCCATATATATGGAGTGGACGGCCACTACTCCTATTAGGAATGTGTGGCCGTCCCCTCCTTCCAACATGGAAGGAGGCACTCTCTCTCCTATGATCTCCAAGAGATCTTGATTTAATTTGGTGATTGAATTATATTGATTTATCAATATTTATTTAATCTAAATTAAATTAATTATTGTTGGTTTTTACCAACACAAATCTTAGCCATTAAAAGAAATACAATCAATGAGAGCCATTGGATTTGTGTTACCCATGGATTGAGATCAATGAATCCCAAATATTATAAATAGAAGGGAACCCCTTTGCTCTTCTCTACACAAATAAGAGAACACAAGTCTCTCTCTCTCTCTCTCTCTCTCTCTCTCTTTCTCTCTACACGCCTACTCTCTCTCTCCCTCTCATGGTCGTCCACCATGGATTCCCTAGAAAGGTTCTCCATCGCCGCAGCGTCGTCGTTATGCTGCCCGATCGTCTGCTCGTGGATCTCCGTCTCCTTTGGTGCTCCTCACTCGTGAAGAAGACGTTGGATTTCGTGTGTCGAGATCAGGAGATCCACCGCTTGGATCATCAACATGGATTGCGAGAAGCACACGATTCATCCCCGCGCTCGCAAGCGTCTCGTCCGTCGGATCGGACTTGAGACAGGAGGTCTCTTCGTTTAAAGACTTGATCGCAACCACACTTCAAGAGGTAATCATAATACTTGTTTGTGGTTTAGACGAAACGATCCATGAAGTGTTCTTTGATAATGTGGTATTATCGCATGAATTTTTTTTAACCCGCTGCATA
This sequence comes from Ottelia alismoides, assembly GCA_037367405.1. Classification (NCBI taxonomy): domain Eukaryota; kingdom Viridiplantae; phylum Streptophyta; class Magnoliopsida; order Alismatales; family Hydrocharitaceae; genus Ottelia; species Ottelia alismoides. Next base: position 20,166 of record JAZKJV010004514.1, on the reverse strand, counting down.
GAACAACTAGTGTGACTAGTCGTTCCTCGTCGTATTCGATATGATGCGCACGCTTCCATGATGCGCTTGAGGATCTAACCATATCCTTCAAGTGGTATCAGTGCCTTAGGTCGAAGGTTTTGGATACGATCCATAAAACCGAAGGCGGCTTGGGTTCGTTAGGGTTGCGAAAGTTTTATCGCATTTTATTTTCGCATCTTTGTTTAGTGTAAATTTTCTGCCCTGTTTAAATTGTTTAAACACGAAAATAACACTTGGATTTTGTTCCCCATCAAATAAGGAAATCATAGGATCTGAGTTTACATAATTTGGATTCCGTTTGCTCTAGGTATGGTCGTTTTAATGAACATGTATTCATTGTTACGGGAACTGCAAATCTTAACATACTTAAGGAGTTAATTACTGTTTAGAAACGTCTTGATATGCATTCAAATCACATAAGTTCTGTTGTAAATCAAATTACCAAACTTTAGAAACTTACTTTGCTTAATTTGGATTTAAATTCATTGAGATATGCTAATTTTAGTAAGTAGGGGTAACTGTTGAAATTACTTTCCTAATCAAGATCCACCTGGTTGTCAATTAGTGAAATTAATTATTAATTTCATGAAATAATTATGGAAAATATTTGAGAAATATTATATGATGATTATTTCCTAGTTTACTTGGCCTCAACCAATAGATTGATTAGATTTGATCTCGATCAAAATTGGAAACACAATCATCAAACTCCATTCTTGAATAGGATTGGGAATTTGTCTAGCAAATTTCCTTATAATAAAAAATGTTTTGATTATTACTATATGGTATAATTTCTCAAGTACAAAGTGATTCACTCGGCATTATTTTTTCCGAGGTGGATATGGTGCCTAGTCGGGGATCGCTGGGGAAGCACGTTGCAACGTATGCGGTCCATCCCACTCCCGTCGGTACTGGCCATGACAACGGGTAGGGAACGAATGATGCATGAGAGATCATGATGTATTTTTCTAATTAATAAAATTCAAAGTAATACGTATTTTGAGATAATACCATATATTCAAGTAAAATCAATTTTGTTGATTGAATTGGATTGAAAATTAATTTAATATGATTAATTTAATTATATCCAATTAAAAATACTCTATTATAAATAGTGTTGTTATTTCCCTTGGAAGAATTAATCGTAATGAATATGATTCATAATAATTATTAGAATTTGAATATGATATGGAGGATCACATAAGTGACATCCATGGTCTCCCGTCATGGCGAAGGGTTCCGTCGCCAGATATTGTATGTGGGAGACGCCTGCCCGAAGTGACAGCTCCTGCATACGATCCATTTGGATCGGGATCGTCGCTTCTCGAAAGAGTAAGGACGTATGCATAGTGACCCCAATATCAGGTCCTCATATTATTGGGGTGATATTGGATTGCGCATAGCGAGTTGTATTCCTGTTGACGGTTGGTTCAATTAATGACTGGTCAACATCAACTTAGGGGTGATGGGCCCGGGTGTTAAAGACCGAATTGGAGATGCAAGTTGGACTTGCAAGGCGGAATGTGTTCCCACTTCTTTTTATCGGAGTTACATGTTCTCATATTATTGGGATGTAACAAAGACAAGGAAGGAGATCCCAGATCTTGCTTGAGATATAATGGTAAGTATATCTCTTACATTGAAAGTGATTAAGGGAATGAACTTTCATTATTGACATGGCAAGACAACTTTGATATAAAAATTCCTAAATCAAAGGAAATTATATATTTATATATGTCTATGCAAATTTCTTATTTCATATAATCCTTCTTTAATCCCACTCAATGTTATACTCAATAATAACCAGCAGAATATCATGGATTGGACCTATGATCCAGATATTGTACTTGCAATTGGACGCATAATGTATGTGGTTGCAATGTGCAAGTTTCCTCATAATAATGAGGAATGGTGATTAAATAAGAAAATAGGACTAAAACCCTAGGGTCTATATGTCTCTATAAGTCTTGATCTCATCGATTGTACTTTTGAAGTAACATGTCGATAATGATTGTAATTATCAAATAATCCTTATAAAATCTAAGAAGATGTTCTGGCATACATATGTGCTCTCGACTTATAATCATGAATGACATGCTTCTCTGTATTATGCAGAATGGTGGCTCTATAGGAGATGATGTATTCAAATTATTTGAGTACCTACCTGAACCTAAGTTTTAAGAGATTAAATTGATGTAGATACGATGAGTGTCATCATTCTACTATCTATACTCTAGTCATTCATGAAGCTTCATAATATTCATATTGTATGAATTGAATGAAGCATGTATAAATGTTGAAATACTCTTATATTGAATTTTTTTGTTTTCAACATAATAGATCATTTATCTTGAGAAATGGTTGCTTATAGATAAAGGGAGCGCAGAGGAAGCATGGGTTACACCCAAGTAAGAAGTATAGTCAAAGAGTTGACTGTACTTCTGTGACTTCCATAGAACATCCAAATAGTTGGATAACTGCCACTACTGCAATAAGTTGATGTGTTGATAGTATGACTATCAAATCTATCTATAATCCTTAGAGAAGGAATCAGATAGTACATCAGAATAATCTACATATAATCATTGAAATCGACTTACTTATTTGATAAGATAAAGTCTAGTAATTGTATCTCAATCTTCTAATGACACTTGCAATTGGTTGCATCTGTATTAGAATATTAGAAATTTGATCTTAAGGTTTAATGATCATCCATGTTGGAAGTGATGCAATTGTTGCAATAATTTTCATTGGATCAATAGACTTCATATTTTCAGTGGGAGCCCTTAGTCTTAGAGAATGTCTCTGAGACCTGAATATTAGAATACACTCATAATTTATTTCTAAATGTTGGAAATAAACATGAATTCTGGAATAAACCTATCATAGAGAGTTATGATGGAGATATTTCAGATAGTAATCTAACATCTAGTGGACTCCACTAAATTAGAATATTAATGAATGGTTCATTAAGATTTCTAATACTGAAAATTAAACCTTTAAAGATACATAGGAGGATATAGATCATTTGACAATGATCTGACATCATGTTTTGGACATATGTCTATTGATGAGATCAATTGACAAGTAAGAGATGAAACTTTAGAATGTCTAAAATTTCAAAACTTGCAAACTTATGAATATTGTATTCAAAGTAAAATGTCCAATACACCCTTCTTTGGGAAAGGTGTAAGATGTTAAGGTATTCAATATCTCATACATATTGATGTATGTGAATCATCTATATCAGAATGAACATTATGGATATGTGATATCTATTAATGATTGTTTGTGATTTATTCTCTTCACTTAGAAAACTTTGAAATGTTCAAAGATTTCACAATTTTGGTTTAGAACCAAAGTTTGAAGGAGGATGAAATGAATTTGATCTAACCAAGGTAGCTTGTACCTATTAGATAAATTCAAGGAATACCTTATGGAGATGTCGATATCATTCCTATCTCAATCCTCCTAATGAACCTTAACTCAATAGAGTTGTAGGGAGATACAACTGATCATGTGTGACATGATTTGATCAATGATTAATCTTAGCATAATTATCTCTTAGTTTCTAGGTATATATATGTGGTAGAGACTACATCATATATATCCTTACAAGGTTCCATACTAGAAAGCTGGAATCTAGCACCAGAGAGTGCTACTTCTTTAGGAAAATAAAGGATTGTATTAGATACCTACTTTATGACCTTGAGATTCTTAAAGGATCTCATCTCTGAGAATGTGATTCTTAGAGGATGACTCTCTTGAGAATCAAGATGAAAATGAAGTAAAGGAACTCATTTAATCTTGAGATGATAATGAGGCTCCTGAAATCGGAAACTAAAAGGACAATAAAGATGAAACACTAATACCTCTTCAAATGAGTTTGAGGATGGATTCCATGTACCAGTTAAGTCTGAAAATGATCGGACTTCATGTGATGAAGCTCCTGAGGATCATGACATGGAAAGATGGATGTTAGCAATAAAAGTCTAATGTAAACTTCATATACAAGTGTTGTATATGGACCCTCAAGGATCCACCTATATGGGTAAGACCCATTAAGGTGTAAATGGATCTTCAAGAGAAAGAGGAAACATGATTAGAAGGTAGAGACCTTCAAAGCATGGTTCGTAGCCCTGAGCTACACACCGAAGAGAAGACATCGCTTGCAATGAGACTTGCTCTCCAGTGACCTTATTTTAACCCATCAGAATATTGCTAACTATAGCGACACAACTTGACTATGACATATTCATGATGTAAGTCAAGATTGCATTCCTCTATGAATACCTCTCTGAGGACATTTACATGAAGTAGCCCCAGGGCTTCATGGTTGAGGAAAGCAAGGTGTGTAAGCTGAAGAAACTCCATCAGTGGACTCAAATAAGCTTCTTGTAGTTGGAACTTCAGATTTGATGAAATCATAAATGTTATCATTTCAAATAGAATCTTGATGAACCATGTGAAGCTTAGTAGGAGTGCCATTGTGTTCATCATGCTAAATGTAGATAATATCCTAATCATTTGGAATGATATAAAGATAATAATAAGTGTTTTATAGACTGGCTATTCCATACATTGAGATATTATCTCATGTAGATCTTAATTCTGTAGATGTTCAGAAGCAAATAGAAGAGGGTATTGGGACCATCACATTAGTAATACACCTTAGACATGTTCCATTTTCTGGAAAATTCCAAGAAAGGCTTCCTTCCCTTAAAATATGGTACTGACCTATCTAAAGGGATAGCACCTCAAAGTGTTGAGGAAATGAATGCTAGAACTGCTTGCACTTGTGCATCAGTTACAAGAAGCTGAGTGTATGCTAGATGTGTACAAGAGCCAGATGTCTGCCATGCAGTGGGAGTTGTAAAGTGTTACTAATCCTACTATGGAGGAAAAATACTTGATTGCAGTAATAATAATAATATCTTCAAAGATTAGAGATAGTGATCTCAAAAATTTAAGACCTTGTAGATAGAGATCTATAAGGATCTTAACTGTAGATACCTTAGAAGATAGAGATCTCGATGAATAAAGGCATTTTGTTAAGGATTATGGACATACTGGTTATAATAATTATCGAACTAAAGTGTCAAGGACACTATAACAAAAATTGAGTATTGGTTGTATAAGATGCAACATTCGCATTGGATGCAAGCACTGTTACTAGGGGATATGCAATTGTCGTAAAAGGACTAGGAATAGTCTCTTGACAACAGAGTCACTGATCAGCTTACATAGCTATTTTCTAAATAGCCTATGATTGTCACATGAGTGTGGGTTTAAATGGTTAGCCCATTAATGGCTCTTTGGGCTAGTGGGAGATTGTTGGACATGCGAGCCCACGGCGAGACATTATGCAATAAATGTTATTGCAGATATCATTCCCTGATCAGAAATGAAGAATTAATAATTTGCTTTATAGGTCCCTTAGTACAATTAGAGTTATGTACCATGGCCATCTTGATGATCATACAGCTGTTGATTCAAATATTGAATCATAGAGGCTGATGTTTGGATGAACATCTAATGAGTTAGATTGAGGACTCATCAAGCACCATCAAATGATTGTCAAGAGATGATCTCCAGCCTGAATAGGAGATGGCAATCCTTTCTCAATTAGGACGATATTTGACCGACCTCTTGATGCAGGTCCTCTGCATAGGAATAGAGATTCGGAGGTGTCAGATTAGTTAGGTCAAAGAGTTGACATACCGAGATTGAGATAAACAAAGTCCTATATCGTATTATGTCATGATATAGGCACGCATCCTCTGACCGGAGACAGATGTGTTACTATATGTCTGAGTATGTACATTTGGCAGACCAATATTTTGATGACCTAATCAAGGTCTATATACCGGCGCACTGGTATGCATATAAGGGCATATGAGTAATACGATCTCTCAAAGGGATCATACAGGTTCATTACTGAACCGGAAGACATGAGCTCACTCAGGAGATATTGGGAAGATCAAATTCCGTGCGCACGGTCATCTCGCTTTGGAAGCTTGACTGAATTTGTAGGTTTGATATATACTTTTGGAAAGTATATGATCAAGACCTAGGTATGATATATGCTTTTGGAAAGTATATGATCGATACCAACTCCCAATGATCAAAATGAGAAACTTAGTGATAAATCCCTGAAGTAGACAGTGTACTTCGGGATTATTCTGAGTCTTCTAGTATGCAGGATGTACAGGTATTGGGAATACCTGAGGGTGATGTGATCATAAACGATTGTATAACCATGACACTTCCATTCCTAGGGAGTGATGAAACGGGTCTGGATTTTAGTGACTCCTCTCAGTAGAGAAGTAATCTGATCTTGATCCAAATGTTGGACATTGATCTGAATGTGATTCAGATGCAATGAGAAGATTATATTTGCGGTCTTGATTTAATCAAGCATCTATGGGAGGCCCGAGATCTGGATTTGAGATGTAATCTCAATATCCAAGTCACTATACATGGAACAATACAATCGCCCTGTCCTTATCTCCAAGTATTCGCGGAGAAAGCGCATTATCCTTGAAAGAGTTTGGGATAATTCCATTGCTGATATATGTATCCAAGCATTGAGTAAATTGGTAATTAAATGTGATTTAATTATCATGATTAATATGAATTTGATTCATATTATAAATAGAGTTATCTTAGAGAATTAAATGTGATTTGATTATCAAAGATATGAATAATATGAATGTGATTCATATTATTTGAAAACAAGAGAATAGAGATCCAAGATGATTAATTGTGATTTAATTATCATGGATATGAATAATGTGCATAACAATATCCATATTAGTCATATATATTATAAATGTGATTTATAATATATAAGAGAGAGCTATTTGTAATTTACATTTGTTAATTAAATGTTAATGTGAATTGGATTCACATTGGACATGGAATTGAAAATGTAATTTACATTTTATTTTGGGTTGTGAATATGATTCACAATTTTTTCAATGGCAAGATTGCAATGTCTACAAAATAATTGTGAATTATTTTTGTAGAATAATTTGCAACAAAAGTTGTTGCATAATCTTGGAGATTACAATATAGAGATGAGAGCCACCTTCCATATATATGGAGTGGAAGGACACCACTCCTATTAGGAATGTGTGGCCGTCCCCTCCTTCCAACATGGAAGGAGGCACTCTCTCTCCTATGATCTCCAAGAGATATTGATTTAATTTGGTGATTGAATTATATTGATTTATCAATATATATATATATATATAATCTAAATTAAATTAATTGTTGTTGGTTTTTACCAACACAAATCTTAGCCATTAAAAGAAACACAATCAATGAGAGCCATTGGATTTGTGTTACACATGGATTGAGATCCATGAATCTCAAAATATTATAAATATAAGGGCACCCCTTTGCTCTTCTCTACACAAATAATAGAACACAAGTCTCTCTCTCTCTTTCTCTCTACACACCTACTCTCTCTCCCTCTCATGGCTGTCCACCATGGATGCCCTAGAGAGGTTCTCCATCGTCGCAGCGTTGTCGTTATGCTGCATGATCATCTTCTCATGGATCTCTGTCTCCTTTGGTGTGCCTCGCTCATGAAGAAGACGCCGGATCTCGTGTGTCAAGATAAGGAGATCCACTGCTTGGATCATCAAAATGGATTGTGAGAAGCAAGCGATTCGTCCCCGCGCTCGCAAGCGTCTCCTCTGTTGGATCGGACTTGGGACAGGAGGTCTCTTCGTTTAGAGACTTGATCGCAAACACGCTTCAAGAGGTAATCATACTAATTGTTTGTGGTTTAGACGAAACGATCCGAGAAGTGTTTTAGATCATGTGGTTTCGTCGCATGAAAATTTTTTTATATTCCGCTGCATAGAACAACTAGTGCGACTAGTCGTTCCTCATCGTATTCGATACGATGCTCACGCTTCTGTGATGCGCTTGAGAATCTAACCATGTCCTTTATTTTATTCTTTTTCATTTCTTTTCTTTATTCTATCATTTTGGCATAAAAATAGTATTTTATATTCAATAAATGAAATAAATAATGAATGTTAATTCGTACAAAATAATGTTATTTGCATACATTTAGTTAGGGTTGTTAAGGCCAGAATGATAGAATAAAGGTGATGAAATGGAGATTTATCAATGGTGCACATTCTTTTATGGTTAATGGACAATTGTTAAAGCACTTCGTCGATTCCAAAGAGCGGTTAGTCGAAGTTGAGGTCATTAACTTCAAGTAGAGCGAGTATAGTGTAGATACTCAGACCACTCTTCTTGAAGATGTAATATACAGATTCAGTAGTCGAGAAGATTCATCTATTCTTTTTCTTACACATTTGATTTGTTCATTACTTTAGATTTTAGGTTCCTCTTGTGTAGACACCCACTCATTAGGCTATTTAAAACCTGAGTACAAGGGGAACTCATACTCTTGTTTTAGATTCATGTCGATCTCTGGAGTCATTCCCTCGACCCCTTCCCATTGTCCATACATTCTTCCTACCTAGGCCATTTTTGGCCTAAGTGTTGGGGTTCTAGCCCTTGCTATCCACGTCATTCTCTTCTACTCTTTTGTACCATTTCCCTTAGTGCTTTTGTCCTACACATAGGTTGTTCAAAGACTAATTATAGGGGAGTCGTACCCGTTTCTCCCCTCCTTCCTTTCTTCTCTTTATTCTTAGTACGAACCATGTCTTTCATTCCACTTTGTGACATGAGGACATAGCACAAGATAAGTATAGGGTGTGTGTGTACATATTTGCATATAGACTTTATGCATAACTTATACTTTCACATGTTTTACATATTTTTTTGGGTTATGGGTATGGATTTAGAAACTGATTTGTAAAAATGATTTGTAAAATGTTTGGAAATTTTTTATCTATAGGAATTGGTTTATACAAATGTTTTATAAATTATTTTAAAAAGGGTACATTTTATTTTCACAATGTTTTGTATATACCTAATAAAAAGTCTTTAAAAAATTATAGAAATTTTTTTATTGGCTAATAAGTTAGTTTAATTTGTGACACTTACACATTCACACAAGATTTGTGAAGTTCAAGAACATTTGATTTAGGAGGTCCTAAGATCCAAAGTTATCCGTCCTTAATCTTTAGGGTCATAGACATAATAATTCACACTTCCCTCGTTTGAAAAGATAAATGTGTTATATTTGTGTACTTCATCTCTACCTTAATGAATATGACTTGCACCTCACATGCACGAATACATATATGATTAGATGAGTTGAGGTTTCACTTGAGGAAATGGAATTTGAGATTTGATTTTTGACCCGATTTAGTGATGCTCGATGATGGCATAAAATCGATGATGGCTTCATGAAGCTTGAATGTCAGCAACTTAGCCGGTATGAGAACAAGGTTCTTGTATTATTCTTGTGATACTAACCTATGTTCCAGGATGTGATGAAACATTAGATTTTTGATCAGTGTACACCAACTTAATAAAAGTAGTGAACTTAAACAAAAGAAAAAGAAAAAGATAGAGAAAGAAAAGCTCTTACACTTCAAAGAAAAATACGATGAGCTTCCACCAAAGGCGAGCACTCCCAACATTTCAAAGTGTCCACTGGGATTAACATCTTAGGCTTTTATCAGTCGAGCTAGCACCAAAAATGGATTTTACATTGTATAGTTATACAAGTCTTGGTGTTGATTATATAATAGATACTCAAAAGAGACGTACCCCAGTGCAATCCCAGGAAAACAAGTGCAGACGACTCAAAACTCTCTTGACGGATGCACTAACCAACACCAAAAATATACATGTGTTGAGTTATTAAGGCACTCAAGAGGATCCTTGTTACAATGAGAGGAAAAGACAGCAACCAATATCCTCCACCAATTGGCCTTCCATCTTCAATTTTAAGTCTAACAACTAAAGAGATAGTGCATTGAATGCAATAAATGATTTATTCCTTAGTGTTGAGGATTGGGTCTTTAGGAAGTCTCTTGGGATGGGACTTTGAGTGATGCTTTCACTCGACTCTTGTAAATGCAGACTACACTAAATTGCATATCCTTATTCTATATGTATATGAAGAGAGTCTGAAAATTAGGGAAGTGGGATACCTTTTGACTAGAGCTTGGTTCAGCTAAGAATTTTAGGATCATTATAACTGGACGTTCGTAACGAATCAAGTCTTGTATTTCACATGCACGGTTAGGGACTAATCGAACTTATTCATTCTTTATTTGCTCAAGGACGAGTAAGGTTTAAGTATAGGAGGTTGATAAATCTGTGATTTATCATCATATATTTTATTTAGTATCCCTCTTACTTGAACTTTTTATTAAGATCCTTCATTAGTTCACTAACTTTAACACCTAACCCTTTGTAAATAATGAACCCTAATTAGTGTACATAAATTATCCTATTTTTGTATTTATATCTTGAATTTTCTTATTATTAAATAACACCATAAAATAAGTTTAACATTGTATATATTTGTTTTGTAATTATCTATAAATCAAATATCAAAAATTAATAAAAGAAATGAAAATAAGTATTAGTAATTATTTAAAAAATGCTTGCACATATGTTACGTTTTTATTTTGAGTTCTACATGAAAGTTGTAGATCTCAAAAAGATTTATAACTTTAATGTTGAGCATTTTTTAATTTGATGCTTATAATTATTTGTTTTGTATTTTACATCAATGTTGTGTCAGGATTTTTTTGATTGGGCCACGTCCTGCCCCGTACCCAGCCTTTCTTCTCCATGCACATGCCTTCTAAGTTGTCCATTTGTGCTTGATGGATTCAATCATCACCATATGCTTGTGCTCTTTCTTTGCCATCTGATCAGATTGATCATAGTCTTCCCCACCATTCTTTTGCACATCTTCATCAACCGTTGGATCGTTAGATCCAACGGTTGACTTCCATCGTCAACCTCCAGCTCCTGAATCACCACACCATGCACACTTACCAACCAGCCTTCCTTAACCTTTTCCCCTACTACTCCGGTCCATCTCTCCATGTCACTCCACCTTCTTATCATAGACCCAGCTACCCTCTCTCATGTGTGCACCTAGCCCTCTTTTTGCTTCGACCGCCGGTCATCGGGGGGGGGTGCTTGGGGGTAGGTAGGGTTAAACTACCACGTCCATTACCTGTAACCGTCCTCTAGTCTTCTTCAAATATTCCTCATCCGATGCGATTTGGCACCATCCTTTTTCATGTGTGAGAGCTCCGAGCACACCTCTACATCCTGTAGCAGAATAAGTATGTGAATTTGAGTGAAGAAGGACTTAACCTCGCTGGCATGATCCAAGATGTGTGTTACTTGTTGTAGAATCTCTTCGAGCTACTTGAGCACCATGATCAGCCCCCTGTGTCGAGCGACGATTAAGGAGCTTCCATGCTCCTTGTGGCACATCTCTGCCTCTCTAGTGCTCCTCCATTGACCACCTCCTTTTCAAGGTAAAATTCCATCTTATTTTCTTCTTTATTTCTGTACTTTTTCCTAGTAGGTACACACATCCTTATCGCCAACAATCACTCTACCATGCTCACCATTCTACAACCATCTTCACGTACCTTTCATCATCGTCCCTACGCTTTTCCTTTAGTCTATCACCTCAACTCCCTTCTCAGACTTGCATAGGATGAGAACCCATCAGGGCTCTCCTCCTTCACCTTGTATGAGCCCTCCATCATGCCCCTTGTTACCTTAGTTAGGACCCCTGCTTTGGCCATTTGTGATACTAACACTGTAGGGGGTTACTAGTCGGACCCCCATTGGAGCTTTTCCAAAATCTTCCGTCTTTGACATCCAGAGCTTGATCAACCACCATGAAGGGACCAACACATTGCTTGGACCTGGAGCTTCATCTCCATCTGATCAACGACCTTCAACAATCATTAGGAGGCATTTAGGAGCATGGAGGAGGAGAGTAGGGGTAGTTGAAGCTCCGTTCGATGAAGGAGACCCTTGACGAGCAGCTACCATTAGATCAAATCCCCTAGATATGATCTTAAAAGGTCACAATCATTTCTGAGCCTCACCCCAAAGCAGTGGTTCACCCTTGAAGTTAGTGCAAACTGAGCCTATTTATGAAGCGTCGGAGTCTATCACGTTGCCCAAACCTGCCCCACGTTTGAATCTATCCCCCACTTACTTCACCTCACGTGATTAGGGTAAAATTGCATGATCCATGCTTCTGATGAATTTAACATAGGTCCAGTGCTTGCCCAATGCGTCCCACCTTAGATAAATTGCAAGATAAGATCGACATTTCATTGTATTTGCATTTATAGCCATATGCTTGGTGTTTGCATATATGCCCCAATAACTTTTCTATATTGTATTTTGGACCTTATTTTGGGCTTAAATGTTATGTTTCGTTTAGTTTTCAGTATAGTTATGCCATAATTTTAATGATTAATATATTGTGACTCTTAACTCTAATTATAATGAAATTGGTCTTATTTGAATGATCATTTCATGCTCTTTCATGCTCTGTATCTAGATATCTAATGTGACTTGTTGAAATTTAATAAAATTCAGAGAGGTATAATGGCATTTCACTTTAATTGATTGAGCCCTTATTCACATGTTGAGTTAATTCAATGTGTCATTAAGTCGTCGATTTATCTCGTTTCATTATCATTTAATCAAGTACCTTGCATGATCTTTGTTAAATATTAATACATGATTTTGTATTATGAGATAAGAATATGAGATGAAGTTAATCTGAAATTTGGATTCAATTAAATGGTGCATTAAATAAAGATATCATTTGAGTAGTTAAGTTAGAATAATTTAGAGAGCCATTGGACTGAATTGCTAAATCATTAACTCAGGATCTAAATTGTTATTGTAGTTCTATGTTGTTTGTGTTGTGATTTGCAATTGTTTTCATTCTATAGCATATTGTATAATTGCATCGAAAAAGCCATAAAAACTCATGCATGCATTTTTGTGCCATTATTGCATCCTTGACCTGGACATCTTAGAGTAACCAATCACACATTTTAGGTCCCAACTAAGTAACCTAATCGGTACTGTCCATGTGTTCAACCATGAACTTATCCAAAAGATTTTTAGCCAAGCCACTCCTCACGGAGATTCTCACTTGGTTCTGATCGACCCGTAATTGGTCGTATTACGATGAGCTAAAATTAGAGTAGCCCATTGCGCGCTCATCACATACCAATTTCCAAATTAATTTACATATATTCATAATCAAATACATACCTACATACCTATACACAATATTCAAATAACTTTTAGCTTTATTGTAACTTGTATGATAATACATAGAACTTAAGAAAAGATTTAAATGAATAAATTACAACATTCACCTAGTTATTCTTATGTGCACCCTGTAATAAGGACAAAAACATGGTTTTAGCGATTAAATATGATTATAAATATTAAAAGTAAATAGTATAGGATTTTACAAAATTGGTTTATTTTGATTTTCAAATATATTGCACCAAGATCGTAATTTCATTATGTCTAGTTTATTTTAGAAAAGAATATGTTGCATCTTGATCTGTCAATGTTAAGAGATTGTTGGAATACTCATGGCCAAGTCAAGTATCTAGTCTTTATAATACATTATTTTTGTTATAATTTATTTGATTCTGAATTTTCCCATGAATATAGCTCATCCTTATTAATGTTGTATTCTCATTAAACCTTGATGCCTTTTGGAACTCAAGTCTATTCATTATTAGCTCTTCCTAGTTTTGTGTGAGATAATCAAATGATTACATGAGGTGCTCCTGATGAATATGTGATTCATCACTTTAAAAGTCAACAATAGAGATCCATTCCAAATTTATTAGTTTCATTTAATCATTTTTATTGCATATTTATCACTCATTCATGTGTAAATAATATCCATATTTTGGCATTCATAATAGCATTAATAAGAAGCCAGAAATTGTGTGTATATTATGGCCTTTACGTTAACATAACTTCCCCTACTTATTTATTATATACTAATCACAAATGCAATAAATTCAAATCCACTTGTGTACACATTACTAATATTAATAAAGAAAAATATTAGTAAAATACTAACATGTATATTTGACAAATAAAACAAAACTCTAGTTTTGAGACAAAAAACCACAAATGCAAATATATCTCACATAAAGTCTCCTATGAACCCCTACTCAATTTGAATTAGTGTGCACTCATTTTCTACAAACAAAATTAAATTCAAAAGAATCAGAGTTCATATGTGAAATGTGGATTTCAGTTCCTCATTGTATATTGTATATTGTGACTGAAGTTGACCTTATTATTTTATGTACAAAATTAAATATTTTTAGTTAATTTATTTTCACTTATTTTCGTTGATTTATGTTTTAATAAAGTGTGTAAAAACTCAAATCTAGAATGAATTAAAGCCAAAGAAAATGAGTCAATATTAGCATGTATAAAGAGTTTGTACATAAGTACTTTTTATTTTATTCCTTTATTTTCTTAATTATTAAAAATACCCAAAATTAGAATAATGTGCAAATATTTTTATTGTATTTTATTTTCTTTTATTTGGAAATTTTCCTTATTTAAAAATCATAAAAATTGCAAAGCTTAAAAATTCAGGTATTCAATGTATAGAAGACCACCAAAAATACTCTTTCTACATATGATTTCTTTTGGTTTTGGTTCCTTCACGAACGTTATAGATATCATCGAGACAAACATTTCATGAAGACCACTTTTTGATTTGACATTGTTTTCTATTTTATTTTGATTTTTCTTTTAATTTATTTTCTGATTTTTGTGGAGGTGACACGTGGTAGCTCCTAGAGTTTTAGCTGCCCTCATCCTGGGACGTAGGATGAACGGAACTTCATCCAACAACCCAAATATTTTCCCATTTATTTTTATTTTTGTTTTCGTTTGTATTTTATTTATTTTAATATTTCCACGATACTTTGCTTCATCTCGATAGTTTGGTCTCGGCTGATCGAACGGTCGAGACCCCATCTCCTACCTCCGTACTTCTCATCTGCTGAGACCTTCGTTCTTTCGCAAGAAACGACCACCCCTCCATCTTTGTTGCACCCTCCCATCGCCTTTCCCTTTCCATCATCTCAGGCTATCAACCATTACAACCCATTTCAAGTATCACATATGTAACTCTCCTCTTCTCACCCTTTCTTTCTATTCTTGCTTCATGTTCTTATTTCTCTTACTCTTCTTTTTAGTCCCATTATCTATTACTCGTTCCTTAGATCTGAAACCAAATACTTCAACAAAATTCCTACGAATGTCACTCCCCCTTGATCTCTCCATCTTTTGTTCTACCTTCGGTGATCTTCCATCTCGAGTGAAACCATCACTAGAGAATTGCTCCTTCCAACTACTCAAACGAGAACACTCCTTTCATTTCCCACCTGCTCTTCATCCTCCATCGAGGAACGAAGTAGCTGCAGCAGCATATTAGACCTCCTTTGATCGACAATCATATCATCTCCACTCTCCTCCTCCTTCAGTTCTTTTCCTCTTTTAGTACCGTCAACACCTCGCTCCTATTCCTTCACCTTTCGCGGATCCCCTCTATTCATTTTCTATGCTTTTCAGGTAAATTCATGTTTTTCAAATGGAATCATTGTGGGGAGGTATGACATGGGATAATTTTAGAAAATCCCGAAGTCAGGTTTTTGCACCCCTCGGGTAGTCTGACCCTCGAGTTTCTTGTTCTTATCATTCTCTTTATTTTTCAGTATTTCTTAATCATTTTTTATTTATTTGTGTATTCTCTCTGACATCTATCTTTTTTTTATGCAAGGGACCCTATGTACATGGAGTGGCTTTCTCGAAAGCCGATGCATCTCGAGATGACCGGAGGCAAAAGCTTTTGAGGACCAACCTGCTGCAAGGACCACATAAATTCGAGATTGAGTCAAGTCATGAGAGACCTTAGATTCCTTAGGTTTTTAATTTATGTATTTATTTATTTTTGTAAATAGTTGTTATAATTGCACATTTACACCAATTCCTATTTGGGATGTCATGTGTGTTCGTGGACCTGGACATTCATTTTATGTGGTGTGTCGAGGTATGTTTCACTCTTTTGTTGAGTGTGGGGTTCGACTTGAGTGGCTCGTAGGTTAGACCTGTACTTGCGGCTATTAGAGCTTTTGCATAGGTCGATTATTTTTATGTGTATGCCCATTTAATCTAAGACCACACTTCTTACTTTGATAATAAGCGCTTGTAAAACGTTTGATTTAGTCAAATATTTAACTCAATTCCTCCCAACTAATAAAACTTTTTGCTAAAACTAGTTTCCTCACTTACATTTCATATAATGTAAAAAAATCAATGTTGTATTGCATCCGACATCAAAAGAGTTGGGAAGCACTATAAGTCTCCTAAATTGGCATCCATTATTGTTTTTGAGTTTGCATCGTCTTTTCTTATTACCTTCCTATGTTTATAACTTAAGAAAATAAAATGAATTAAGACCATCGATAGGCGTCCCTAGTGGTGGATTAATTTACAGTTGATAACCAACTTAAAATCGGGACTGCTAACACAAATTTAACCTAAAAAATTCTTAAAATCTGAAATTGTTTTCGAGAGAGCAACCTAGTCCTTTGACATAGGTACTTAACCCCAGATAGAGTGGGTGAGGTTGCAGTCACTAAGGATAGCGCCCAAATCCTTGGTCTTGCCTCCTAAGTCTCATTTCTGACTCTTGCAGATTTGGGAGTTGTAAGGGCTATCCTTCAATCTTAGAAGTACGTTTCGATTGGTTAAGACTAGTAGTCTCCCTAGGGTGTGATACAGAAACCCAATAGCATGGGAAGATCACTACGTTGATTGGGAGTTATAAGGAGCACCACTGGGCATAAATGGCTCCATTGTGTGTAACGGATGCACACGATTATTTTGTCACCTAACTAAATTTGAAAAGATAATTGGCTGGACCCTTGTATCCTTCACTATTCGTAGTTGGTGACCCTGGGGTTTGCTTTATGTTTGTATTCAAGGGTATGCATTCAAAGACCATTCTCTTAAAACCTTTTCAGATCACTCCTTATTTGAAATCATGCTACTTTATCATATCTCTTAACATCAAGAATGCCGGATTGGGGTGATTTTTCTCCAGACTTTACGAGCCTCTCACTGAACACCCAACCACCGTCCTCATGGGATTGAGGTCGCTCACTCTCTGACCCCCCTCAGTTTCATGGTAACTCTTCCCATGGGACCAAGGTTAATAAGTCACTCTTCATTCTCAAGGGTGGTCAGAGCCATATAAACCCTCTCTTCTCTCACCATATCGAGGAAGACCCTCACCTTGATGCACTGAAGATGGACTCTATTAATTTGAATCCTATTTATTCTGAATGTGAAGAAGATGAACTCGTTAACAAGATGCCTCCTAAGAGTAACTTTGATGAAGAGGGAGATGGTGATGCACTTAAGGATATCCTTGGTATACTGGCATGAGCTGAGAAGTGTGGTGAACAAATTCGAGAAAAGCTTGGTCAGTTGAGGAATGGGGGAGGAAATAGACAAGAGGTGGAATCTATGAGGAATGCTTACAATCCTAGTTCCGCACAGAGTGAGAATTGGCTTAGTCCAGTTGTTCCACCCAATGCTGGGGAGCTTAAGCATCATTTTCTGACACTCCTGCAAAAACTTTATGGCAATATAGTAGAAGAATTGTACAAGTTCCTGCAGGAGTTTGATTCATTTGTGACGACCTTGGATGGACTGATGTTTCTCAAAACTACATCCGTCGTAGGGCCCTTGCCATTTAATATAGCATATAAAGTTGCATATTGGCTTAAGAACTTGGGTAAGGTAGCCACTATGTGGGAAACATTAAAGGATCTATTTCTCAAGAAGTTCCTCCCCCTGAGTAGAACTAATCATATGAGATCACAAATATCTAGCTTCACACAAATGGCCCATGATACTTTCAATGAGGCATGGGAAAGATTCAAAGAGATAATCAAAAGTGTTCATGTCATGGTACCGACAAGTCGATCTTGGTCCAGAATTTGTATAGTGGCTTTACTCTCATGGTTCAAGGTCTACTGAGTGCTACATGTGGATGCATCTATCTGAACAAAGGAGCCACCATGGTTTGGATGCTTTTTGAGCAGATGGCAAGGACCAGCCACATCAAAGCCACCTCTAGGGCTCGTGATAAGCCACCTCCCTCTTGCATACATCAGGAGGTGGGCGGCTAATAAGCCACCTCCCTTCCACATAGATCAGGAGGTGGGCATATCAGTTGTCATCGATCGCAAATGACCTACTCCCCAACATGGCGGTAATTAAGGACAAATTAACCAAGGTCAGCCAGATTGAGAAGAATGTAAGCACGATACACAAGCTCACCGACTGGGAGATCCTCGTCAACATACTTTGATAGATGGAAGAATTAGCTGAGAATGTATCTAAGATCAACATACATGCCCCATATGCACCCCTTGCTCCAATATATAGAGTTCAATGCTTTCAGGAGTAGCCCATGCAGGGAACTCGCAACATGTGGGCTCAGGGTTAGCCTGAGCTTCATAAGAGCTAGTTCACGGAGTCCACCATCGAGAAAATCACCATGGAACCTCCACAAGGGTGGGAGGTGAATGGGATTTGGTATAACAATGATCCAACTCCACTCAACGATAGCTGCAATAGCACCCTCTATACCCACATCAGAGCTAGTACCCCCCTCATACCTAATACTACTAGTTTTCCATCCCCTCAATAAAAGTAGTCTGGCCATCAGGGCCATCTTTAGTACTGCCAGCACCTCCTCAATAGAGATAGTACCAAAAATAGGTTCGTGAGGGATCTAACATATCTCATCATGTTCACCAGCTGCCTCCCAGAGGTAGGATCACTAGGCGTAATATCCTGGCATCTATGACTTTTAGAGGATCTTAGATGAATTGAAACTCATATGTAATGAGAAACGTGATCATAAAGTTGATTTCCAATTGACTTTCATGTTGGCGAGATGAGTGTACTGTCCCCAGGACCTCCATCTTAGCACAGGTTAAGGTTAACTCTAATAGCCTAAACCAAGGACGGAGCTGCCACAACGATCAGGTATACTATTCTTATTTTATTGAATCAAATAAGGAGATTCTACCGCGTGGTATTCACAGTATTACTTTGATGAGAGGTAGGACCATGCAGTCCCTTCATTTAGCATGACAGAGACGAGCGGAGGATATTGATGAGCCTACCTCCAAAGAGATCTCAGAGGAGGAGCATCACCAGCATCAACAACACCACCTTAAGGATCACCAGGGGGATTCAAATACCCAGAAATCTAGAAAAAAATCCAGAAAATATAAAAAGAAGAATAAAGCGACATCGACAAAGATCGACGATAGTGAGTCTTCAAGAGATGAGCAGATTTTCATGGATGCAACACCACTAGTAGCTTTTCCAATAGTTTCAATTCATTTTTCTGTATTTCAGTCGAGTCATGTACAGAGTTCAAGTCATAGTCCGGGTCATGTATAGTTGTATGTTGATTTCAATAAAAACTTTGATGTTGATGTTTCTGTTTTACATCCTTAGCCCTCGGTATTCCCTTTCCTTCAGGCCTTGTCAAAGGGAAAGAAGAAAAATTCTAGAAAAAGTGATAAAGATTCTTTGGAGATGGAAAGGATGTGCCGTTAGAATGACAAAGTTGAGATCTCTTTCCTTCAATTAGTGGATATGGTTCATACATTCAAGAAGTATATAAAGGTGAGATGCACGCCTATAAGGACCAGCAGGAAAAAGAACATGAGGACCGTAAAAAATGTGTTATGAGGAATGAGATTCCAAGGAAGAAGAGAGACTTGGGTACCCTCTTCATCACTAATTAGATATCTGACACATCTTTTGCCCTCATTCTACTCGATAACGGATCCTCTATCATTATATTACCTTATTCCCTCCTAGATCATGTAGATTTATGTCCTCGTAGAAGATTGGAGCAATTCTACAGTTTCTAGATCGCTCTATTAAAAGACCTTAGGGAATGCTGAGGGATGTTATCCTTGACATCAAGGGGAAGCAATATAAGGTGGAATTCATGGTCCTAGATATGGAGTGTCCCCGTAGATGGCAAGATTCCCAGATTATCCATGGTCATCCTTTTCGTAGGATGGCTAGAGCCATATTCGATTA